>JANTOQ010590012.1:0-10673 GCA_027564595.1 Bythotiara depressa
TTATCTTGATAAAGCGACAGCAAGAACTTTACAAACAATCTAATTTTTATTTGTAATATATATTTTAACATTTTTATAAGTTCTTGTAATTATATGTATAGATTATTTTTTTATAATTTTAGGGCGAAGAATGGATGTCCCAAATAAATGTCAATTATTATAATTATATTATTATTAATTATATGGAAGATTACCCCCATAACCTTTGTTTTCCTCTAGTTCGTTTGTAACAGTAGTTTGCCTTTTTCCCCTTCTAACCCTTGCTATTGAGTGTGCCCCGTAATTATTTTCCTATAAGACATTATTCGTTCATTTTCTTAGGTCCACTAAATTATTGAAAATGTTTTCCCCTTCTTGTAAAAACAGAGCAGATATCGCACTTTCTTTGGCACTTTGTTGATGGTTTTAATGGAAGTTTGAGTGGGTTTTCTATAGATATACACCCATTGTCGTGTGTCTAAAAATAGAAGACATAGGTTTTCCTTTTTTTCGATAGTGAATTTTATTTGTGGGTGTAAATTGACGTGACCATAATATGATAAGAAAAATCTACATGTCGTTCCCAAACTTTTGGTTGGTGAGAGGTTGTAGTTAGTGTTACATTCTTATGAGATTTTATGTTTATTTCTGCTACTACGCAAGACACCGGGGCAGCACCATCTGTTTGCGTAATGAACTTGCCATTAAATTAGTAGGAATTCTATGATTTCTACAATATCCTCTGGAGGGATATTTGTTCGATTTATAAGATAATTGTGAGTAGATCTTTTAGAATAACCAACATTGGAACATTTGTGTATAAAGATATGAAACGAAACCATTATTTCGTATTTTTTTACGAACTCACCCTAACAGATTTGGCGTAATATGGAATGAAAATCTTAATTCCTTTTCTATTCCATTACTGCCTCCTATTTGTGATAAGTTTTGCCAATTTCAATTCCTAGTGAAATTGCCGACTTCATCTCTTCAATATGTTTGGTAATCAGTTGCAAGCCCATTTTCTGTTATTCTTGTCCTGTCCTTTTGTTTTTGTTACTATACGCAAGTTCGACCATTCAACTTTTGTCCTTTAACCTATACTTCCTTGTTGTTGTTTTTTACTGTATTTACTATTTATTAGCTATTTTATAATATTAAACTGTAATTTTATATCTTATATTGTAATTTTAATAAAGGGATGAAGAGCCATTGTAACGTATGGAAAAGCCCAGAATATACCATTATAAATAAATAATAATAATAATGGAAGCTATGTGTTTAGACAGATAGTACAAATGAGTTGCAGTATATGAAACTATTTGTCTTATTGGAATCCCTTCTTTATGTATCTTTCGTAGACCATAAAACCTAGGTGCAGGTGAGTCTATAAGATTTAGTTTGTAGTTCAAACTTTGACCTATTATTTCTCGGTCTTTAAGTTTCTGAAGTTTCGATCGAGCTTCCCGCTTTATACCTTCAGTAGGAACTTTCTTTCACATCTGCGATTTCCTATGGAGGTGTGAAGTAATTAAATTTCGATCCTCTTTACACGTATATAACGAGAATTTATCAAAAATCTCATTGCCCGATGATGAGAGAAGTATATTTCGAAACGTATCGCAACGTTTAAATCATTCAGGTCCATGACATGATAAATATATCATATCATTATGAGTTCTAATACTGGAATGTATATATATATATATCGATCAAAACGTAGAGAAATAACAAACTTTAGTACGATTACGATGACATGTTTGGTTGTTGAAGTTCTCAAATCGTATTAGGTTCTAAACCAAATTTTTGTATAAATTACAAGCCGTTTACTATAAGAATTATATAACGAAAGAAAGATAGCGTGATCATTTTTTCGTAAGATTAAGTAACCTTCTCTCGTTTAATTGCTTTATATCTTTATTGTACTTGTTTCGTTTCACGCAAGTTCTTCTATGTATTTGTTTTTTAGGTATTTCATGTTTATGTCCAATTTTCGAATATATCTTATTCCTAGTTCCTTTATGGTCTTCTCATAGCGAGCAATGTTTCTAGCCTCTGGTCCGGTGTCGGAATTCATGCGACCTTTCATCAATTTGTGTAATTGGATATCATAGTTCTTGATATCTTTTCCCCAATTTTGAATTCGCATTCCAAGGATTTCTAATTCCTTATTCGTGGTTTGAAAAGATTGTTCTTGTCCTATCTTCAATTCAATATCCAAAATATTGTTATGAATCTTACTTCTAAATTTTGATGGTATAAATGGCTTTTCTTTATTGTCCATTAACTGTTCGTATAATGTAGTTATGTTCGCTGCTCGTGTCTTTCTGTAATGTACTTTTGTACGTTTTTTAATCAGCCTTTCTACTTCTTGTGTGAGTTTACTGTTGTTAGCTTGTTAAAAATTCATATATTTTTTGTCTCACAAACTATTCCTTTTTACATACACGGAGTTCGTCATGACAGTGTTTGTGAGCTACGCTTTATGCAATAAAATGGAGTTTGTTTAAAGCATGCATATATAAATGTGTGAAGCCAAGATATTTGTTCTTTACAAGCATTAAAATGAATTTAGAATTTAGTTCGTAGTCACACGTGATACATCTTATAAAAGTATAGCAGAACAATCAAGCTGCAGAGGTATTATTCTCTTCTAAAAGGAACAATACCAAACCTTCGGCCTTAACGTTTAATAATAGGATTGTTGCTACACAAGAAACGCAAAAACATTTAGGTATAATATTAGACAGTAAGTTAACCTTTGGTCATCACTTAAAGGAAAAAATTTCAAAAGCAAACAAAGGCATTGCATTAATTAGACGTCTTTTTCATTGTTTACCTAGATTTACTTTAATAAATATATATAAATCTTTTATTAGACCGCATGTCCATATATTACTTTTTATTTATATATGAACTTATGTTGAGTTCTCTTTATACAAAACATGAAGCCGCTCGGCCTTAAAACTGGGAAAAGAATAGAGTAGGATTTCTGGAGATCAAACGCTTCCGAGTGTCCAGAACGCCGGAAATTTCGTATTTATTACCAAATAGCACATATCAAATATAACAAGAAGCCGGGTCGGCTTTATGACTGTGCGTTGCCTAAAGAATATTTTTCACTTACATGGATTGGTCTAGATCTAGAACGGACTGGATCTGTCTTCAATCTAAAACACAGATAATTAAAATGGAAACAAACAGGTTAACCTTTGTTATTTTCTCACTTTAGTTTTAATACTAATACGATTGAAGAGCAGAAGATTGCGTAGGAAGTACGTGAATGGAGGACTGAGAAAAATATTAGAGAAATAAATTTTAAAGGGCTTTTAAATTACTTTATCCAATTTAAGACTTATTAAAAGCTGTTGTTTGATCATGAGTACTACTTTAAGTGTTTCAGACCGATTGTCCAACAATCTGCTCTGAGAGATATTTCACTGCCATAAAACATTGCTTAAGGATACACACAGGGAAAAAATCGGAAATATGCAATTTTTAGAAATTTATACCATTAAGTAGAACAGAAAATTTTCTATTAAAAAATGTTTAGGGTTGACAAAATGATGTTGGGCTTTTTGGGGGATTTTACATTTTTTTCTTATATGTTTTGATTAACAAAAAAAAACTTTAAACTTGTTTTTCTCCGAAGCATTTTTTAGAAAAATGTGATGTTGTTTTTGTATTAACCTTTGATAACCCTTCGTCGTAGAAGTTTTAAGTTAAAGCCATTGAAAAGATGAGAGTCGGTTCTATAATAATGTGCGATGTTAAATTCCTTACCTTCTCTTGAAAATATTCTACTGATGATTTGGCATAGGAATGTTATTGTTGAAGCCATGTTGTTGCAGGTTTTGTGATTGGAGCTGATATAGTTTTTACTGATTTTGATATGGGTGCTGTCGATAATTCTCCAGGGGATTTCCTCTTTATTGGTAACCCCGGCCTTGTTTTGTTGGGAAGCTAGGGGAAAATCTATGTGCAAGTGATTAACTTATCATTATTATCATTACTATTTTTCTGTATGGAAAGGACTTGCAAACATTTTGCAATTTCCGAAATTGGAGGTGGAATTGGAGGGGAGTGTAAAAACATTTGATCTTTTAGGGGGGGGGGGGGGGATCCATTTTTCAGGGAAGTAGGTTTCATGTTTCTATTTAGCATTTGTGCTAGGGGTTGATTGAGTCCTCCAAACTATGATATATCTGGGATAGTGGTTATCAGATCCTTAACTACAGTTTTTTGACTTGCATAGCTACTAGCCAAGTCCCACGAACACCTACCAAATTGTGTTTTTAAAATATTTGTGACTATAAAAATAGCCGGCCTGCCAGGTTTATTGTCACTGGCTGGGACATTCTGGGTGTACGGTTAACTGTTGATCAATAATGGCTTGGAATTATACAGAGTTGTACAGGTACGCACAGTATCATCAGTATGATGGAGCATAGTAATTGGCATTACATTCTTTAAGATACGAAATGTTTTCATGCGGTTAATGGCTCATTCGACATGAATACGAATGTTTGCAATTTGCTTTTTGCGCTTACATTCATTGGTTGACATTTGGGCTTTTTCTCTGGTACCAGGTGGTACACTTAAATGACAAAACGAAGAAGAAGATCTTCAGTTATTTGAAAACCTCTGAATGTCGTGATCTCATCATCTCGTTCTAAAAGATGATAGAACACCACTGTCTCCACAAATAAATTTATCAGAGGCCCTTCTGGTGTAGCAATCTGAGATGAAGGTGATAACACCCCTTGGTGAAATCCAAATTAAATATTTAAAAGTATTGTAGCTTTTATAATCAGACCAGGTCTGGGCTTGTCCAATGCTTTCGGTCTTTCTATAAATACTTCTGTGCAATCAATTATGCACCTTAATTTATGATTGTCAGCCTTTTTGTAAATTTCTGGTAGTTGGTCACTTATGGCTTCCTTGGGTAGACAATGAATTAATGTATCACTTAGCATGATACTGAGAAATCGAATCCAGATTTTGAATGCATTTGAGCATGTTGCAGTTGATACTCCAAATCTTTCAGCCAAGTCTTCATTTAACAGTTCAAGTCTAAGTCTCAAGAGTGGCAACAAACACTCATCTTTGTAGCTCAACTTTTTAAAACAGGATCTGTTGAAATTGCGCCTTTACTTCGGTTACCCTTGGTCTTTTGGTTCCTCTTCAGTATCGTATATTTGATAAACTTGGTTCAAGCAATGAAAATATTGTAGAAAAGCTTTTATTGAAGGAATACCAGTGTAGAAATTCATTTTTATCTCTTTTAATTCTTTTTCAAGTAAAAGCTGTGCTTGGTCTGCAACCAAAATACTGATTTCGTCAAAGTTTTCTGTTCTCTAATGTCAAAGTTTAATGTCTCCTTGTTAATGAGTTGATTAAATTGCCTTTATCTATATTAAAGACATCGAACGAGAAAGAATAGTTGTGATCAGATAAGGCTGGAGATGTTGATACTGAGAAGTTCTTTGCACCATCTGTGATATTGGTTAATGATGATGGTATTGATGACAGAATTGTGGGATGGACTTCCAAAGGTGAATTTATTGTTGTCTCTGTAGTATCTGTTGATATGTCTGCATCAGAAGATAATTTCTTTATTTTCCAGTAAGGCTGTCGAAACAATTACGTACCTGGATTCTGCCCTGGTACTTTATGACAGACATAGTCAGGTTTAGGGTTACGTCTGGATTGGCAATAGTTGGTATATTATCAACGAAATGTTCACGACAAATGCGATCGCTACTACAAGGATATCACGAAGACTTACTGGCAGTTTGTCTCTTCAAACATTTAACCCATCTGTCAAATTTATCCTTATACCTATTGATACTTGGGAAGCAAACAAACGAAATGGTGGTTCACAAGGACACAGTTTTGTAGCACACCAGGTGCAGCTTACATTCAGTATTGTTCTCCATCTTTGCAGTTTGTAGGTACTATTTGAGCAGCCAATAACCGCACAGTTTTTTCACGCCAAATAATAATAAAAATTGTTGACTTCTTACCACACTAAACTAGTTCCAATCGTTTTTGCGTTGAATAGTTCATAATGGTTGTTGATGAGTTTACTTGGTGTATTAGTACATTTAAATATGGCAGACGGCTGGATGTGAGTGGTGAGTGTTGGCTTGTGATTGTATTTTGTATATAAATAATGAAAGACGAACAATAAGAAATGCTTAGACCGGAAATATGAAATCATAATTGTATAAAACTTTATCACTATTAATTAGACTGATTATATAACTATAGTAACATTGTTAACGTGGATACAGTATACTATTAAGGGTTATTAGTATTAATTAGCCAATTTCCAGCATGCCTAATAAAACCGCTGTTAGAAGAAAAAAAATCAATGAATGGACAGAGCAGAAGTAATATCGAAGAAATAAAAGGATTAATATAAATTAAATCATAACAAAAAACAGGAAAATAAGATGACAGAATTAGAATCGTCTGTCTCAATTTTCAGGAGCATGTATGATATCTCAAGAAAATCTTGATGATATTGAACAATATGGCAGACGTAACTGTATTAGAATAGATTTGGTATCACTTGAAGATAACGAATCATCTGCAGATGTGCTCCTTAAAGTTAAGAACCTGATTGGTACAGATGAAATTGTTTGTTACAAAGCATTATATTGCCATTTGGAATGTTAATATATAGAAACACCTTCTACACACAATTAAATTGTTACAAGATGTCAAGGTACGTCTCGATCTCACTAGTAATAATCATCATATCATCATCAACAACATTTATTCGGGATCCATTATTTATAAATGGTTCTTGTCCCTAACAATACAGTACACACAATAAAAAAGTACATATTTATTCAGTAAAAATCATTTAAAATATTTTATAAACCCTGGAAGATAAGAGCTAGTAGTAGTAGGATAGAAAAATAAACAGGACCGGGTAAGTGATTGAAATAAAGTAATAAAGAACTAATTAAGTATGGGTAGGGGAACTAATCAACCTAAGAAAATCAGCTTGTGAAAAAGTGGTGGAATAGTAAATCAATATAGATTAGGTTCTGAACTAGAATAAAGGGTCAATAAGGAATATTAGTACCTGATCATGTAAACAAACCTTTAATGCGTAACTGTGATTGGCTAAAACTGTCCACGTGGCCGGTTTCTTATTTATTTATTTATGTTTCAGAATCTGTCTGCTCAGTTTAGGCCCACAGTTAGTTAATCTTCCGTTCATTGTCATCAATTCTTAGAAATACGTAGACATGGGCGCAGTAATTATTATTATCCATGCAAAAGAGTAGAAACGATGCTTGAAATAACGGCCAATCTGGCATTGCTCTTCCCCATTTAGCCTGACCATAATAAATTTTTAATAATAAAAATTTGTATAAACATCAGGCGATTTAACCCCGAATTTCCCGGGAAAACAGTTCATTAGTAGTTACAATCAACTCATGTTCAAAGCCCAGATCAATATAAAGACAATGTTCTACCAACTGACTCATCTTTATTATACTTTTTTGCTCCTCTGGTAAACGTATTGTAGTTTTTACAGTGTTTGATGTTTCTTGGTAGATCTGGTGAACGAATGTTTTTGTGCCACCGCTACTTTTTATTTTAAGTTCATTAAGTTAAAGTGGCTGATAAGTCGAATAAAATATAAATTGTTTACATAGATATTAATTTGTAGATCAAAACTGCATCCAACTTCAGGTAAGCAGATTTTTTCTACCCAGGGAGAATTGAAGGAACAAATTAAAACTTTGTAATTCCTTAATTATTTTTTCTCCTTCAGATAGTTTCTTATGGTATGGAATTTAGCATCCTTGATGTGCCTCGTTTTTATATTAAAATTATGGTCACAAACTTCCTCACTTTCTTACAGTCAACCTTTTTTAAATTTGTTACAAAAACCATTCTAGCGTAACTCTACTTACTTTTTTTAATATTCCTTCATAAAGCCAAGCAACAAATCTACCAAACAACATGGTTGACAAAAGGTACACTAATCATCTCATGGGTATTGATGCAGTACTTTCGAGGCCATGTATTGTTCAATCGGATGAAAAAAATAAAGAAACGTTATGCTACTGAGTTACGCTCTAGTACTCTCGCATCGATCAAGCCGGAAATTTCACAAGCCTTTGCATCGCTACTTGAGAAACTACATCACAACGAAGAATCAATATTAATGCGGTCTATCGGACAGTTTCTACCTGCAAACCGGAAACTAACATGATCTGAGAGGCTGTTGCCCTCCAGATACAGGCTTCTATCTCTTCCAACATTCAGGTAGCATTGCAAACTGATGGCTGATTTCCATTACATATTAAGGGAGAGATACGGATCGACCTGACACGTAATGGAAATACTTTTATGCTCGTAGTGCTTGTTGTTGAAAACCTCGATGTGGATATCCTCGTTGGGGTTACTTTCCTAGATATTAACAACATATATGTACGCCCTGCAAAACGCCAAGTAACACTAGTGGATAGTACTGTCTTTAGTTATGACCTTCTAGCTCTCATATCCGTGCAGTTATCCTGACCATAACACAGGCTCTGCGATCCCTACTAAGACTATAATATTGCCAGGGGAGTTCGTTGGACTTACCACCAAGTATAGAAACTGATATACCAGTAGCGGTTGAACCACTAGAAGCTGTGTGTTATGTATGTTTTCTCTACTCTCTATAAGAAACCTTTATTATAACAATATAACAATTGGATTTCGATGGTGGCAAGATGTAATCAGAAGAAAATTGCTTAATTTATGCAAAACTTACCCTCAGTGGAACCATTTATTATTCAGAAGTCTGCATCCACATACATAGATAAACAGTAAACATCGTATCTAATAATAGAATAATAGAAAGAAATAATAGAAATAAAGAAAAAGCTCTCACAAGAAGAAAATTTAAAATTACTGGAAAACGGACGAAATAAAGAACTTTCGAAACTACAAGATTTGGAAATCTCGAATGAAAAAGCACAAAGTAGCGTTGACAAACAGCAGTGTGTACAAAAGTTTACAAAAGAACGTTGTAATTTTACAATTCAGCAGGCAATTATCGAGAGTTTGTCGTGCGGAAAAACGAGACAAGAAACTTATCCATCAAAATCTAAATCCATCATATACATGAAAATACGGATACAAGCTCAGATGGCAAAGATTATGCTGCAGTATTTTCTTTATTTGTTCATTAACAGCATGAAACCATTCAAATCAACCACCGTAACATTAAATATTAAATATTATTAACATTACCAACAAAGCCCATTGTGGATTCAGGCTCCAGTATTAATATATTTAACCAAAATAGTTTCAATTGCATACAAAAGCATCAAAACATCACCTTGAAAAAAGTTGAACAAAAGGTTAACGTTGTTAACATTGTAACATTGCCTTTATTGCCTTTTATGGTGTCATTCTCTATCAACAGGAGGAATCAAACTGACCCTCGAAAAGTGGAATATTTATCAGAAGCAGCTGCACCACAAAACCAAGGTTAGGTGAAATTTTTTTTTGGGTTCATGCACCTACATGAGTCTTTTTACCACAGATGTTCCGAAGAAACAACCCCTGTCTGTGAGCTTACAAAAAAACGCTAATTTGGTATGGACTGAATGCAATGAAATTAATGAAATGCATTTAACGTATAAAGTGAGAACTAACTGAGAAGATTTTAATAGCCTCTTTTGATCCTAATCAACGAAGTACTGTTTGCTTGGATTAATTATCACCGAACACAAATACTAAGTGACTGAAAAAGAAGCGTTAGCAGTTGTGTTTTATCTTTGTCATACCCACTTTGTTGTCAAAGTAGGCCACCACCCGTTAAAGATCATTTTTACAACCCGTATGAGAGCTTCTAACATTAACAAATGAAAATGCAGTAGTATCACTTCGACGAGGCTGTGACAATATCGCGAATTTTATAAGTGGTATTCAAAATAATCCAAGGAATATAAGAGATAAGTCTAACATTAAAATCAATTGATTGGGAAAAATGCTCGAAATACAAGAACATTAAATACGATCTTTGTGAAGTTGACGGAATTATTCTCCGTAGTAACCGCATATTTATTCCGTTATTTGCTAATTCTCAAACGCAAATAAACTAATTTATGCAATAAAAACGTATTTTTTATGATAAAGATGTATTAGCTAATAGTAATAGTATGAGTCGTCTCAGTGGGTTTACAACAAGTGTTATAAAAACGTACTTCAACTTCTCTAACATTTACATACATTTCAACAAATAATATAACACCCCCTTATACCTAGTCGGTTTATCTACTGCGACAGCTGCTCTTCAATCAGCTACTTCCGGTGGCATTTGCCGAAATATGCCTTCATGAAAATTAAATTTATTAATAATAATAAACGTTTATCAACTGCCACCGTTACTCTTCCAGTAGCTACTTCTGGTGGTATTTGCCGAAATTGTACAACAGAATTTTCATGTCAGCAATCCTTTCACAAATAACGTGCAGTGCACAACCGGCACAATTTGGCAGTAAGCCATAACCGACATAATATGGCGGTAAGCCATAACACAACTTGAAATAAAAACATAGCTTGAACTGTACACAACTGGCGACGAGCCGTAACAATAAACACTGCTTTAACCCTTCTTTTTTTTTGGGGGGGGGGGGGGGGGGCCCTACCCCACGGTTTTTTTTAAATAA
>JANTOQ010590234.1:0-10671 GCA_027564595.1 Bythotiara depressa
TAAGGATAATTTATTACTAACATTTTATTTATGATTTCATATTTATACTTTTTGTACCATCTTTGTTTGTAATTCATTCTTTTATGTCATTTTGTTTGTATATTTCTTATTTTCATGCGGAAAATATACTTACTTACTTACTTTACACAGTTTATTTAAATTGAATAGAGAATAAGCATACAAAAGAAATTCTTTGAAGTGTAATATCTCCAAAGCAATTTTTCGAGGTAAATTTTGTACTCCTGCTTAGGTTTTTCATTCCTTTGCCAAAACTTGATGTCCGATTTACCGCAAAAATGTTTTTAACAAGAACAAAAATGAATCACATTTAAAACAGTGTCCTCATTGCATGTAAATCAATACATATCCTGCTTTCAAAATCAATATGTGTTTTTGAGTGGATTTTTATAATAATATGTAACTTTATTGGCTGATAACTTTTTAACACAATAAAACGAGATCAATTTGCAACACGGTTTTGTAAACATGCGCAATGCAAATACAGTGGTATCATATTATTTTGATATAAAAAACACAATTTGGTACAGGAACATTTTCAAGGTAAATGGACTGTTTTCTCTTTTCTTTGCTGATTGCTACCAAATATTTTATTCCAAATAGGATAATTAATATTTTGCTAATAGCTACACATCTAAGCTTGCTATATATAAAAAATTGATATCAAATATCAAAACTCTCCTGCAGCAACCTTAAGACCAGAGCATATTCTCCTGTCATTGACATTGTCTTTAATATTGCTTTGTTAAATAAAAAACTCAAAGAAATACAACATTTTCTATTTTCACAGTCAACTCCTGGACAAATGGTTTACTATTAATGCAGTTTTAGTCTCATTAATACTTAGTTCTTTATTACCTATGTATGTGTTGTAGGTAATCTTCGCAAAAGTAAACTGGTCTGTTTATATGCATGCCTTTTTTTGTAAATTTGTCACCATGATCCAATATTGTTTTCATTTCCTATTATTGTTATGGTTTTTACAGAGATTCACAAAATGAAGCCACAAGCAAATCCAAAGACAAGAAATCTGATGTTGTGGATCAAAAAGATGCTATTGCTGTATATATATTTGTTTCTTTCTTTGTTTCTTTCTTTGTTTTAAATTTATTTCTTTTGGATGATATAATAATACTTTTTGTTTAATGTAATAACTATAAGATTTCAGATAAGAATTTGATAATAGATAAGTTTATGATAGACATAGAGGTATATTTATGATAGACATAGAGGTATCTTTATGATAGACATAGAGGTATGTTTATGCATTAAATGTTATTAAAAGTAAGATTTGTTTTTCTGAACAGGAGCTGATTGTTGATTGGTGCTATCATGAGATATAAACAATAAGTCGTGTTATGTTCACATTTCCTGATGATTAGAAGAGTATGTCTCTAAACATAAACCAGCAGATGTCCACATGATATGCATCATAACAGGATGTAATCCAGAAATTTCCAATTTTGAGTGGCTCTTTATGACTGCTACTATGATTTGCTAGCATTTAAACCTATGTATCATGAGTGAGTATTTACGGTCACAAATTATTGCTTGTTTAAATTGGAAAAATGTCTGATTTTTAATTAGGAAAGAGTCTTTATAACAGTCCCTGAGAACGCTGGATTACACCCTGCATAAGAGTTGTTGTTGTATGCAATGACTTTGTTATAAGTTTCTGTGTAACATTTATATTTGTTAGAGCTTGTTATCAATGCCAACTACTAAAGAAGTTGAGGTAAGTTTAATTTACTTATTTATTTTACTCTTTTTTTTTATACATAGATAACAAGATACCTTCTGTTCTAAGAATGACAACCTCATTTACACTGGTATTTATACTACTGGTAGAATATGCTTTCTTTATGGGGGGAGGGGAGAAAAATATAATAATTTTATCAATTATTCCTAATGTTATTAATATCATTTTAAACACATAATGTTTTTATTTATTTATTCTAAATCCCTGAGATGTCCTTGTGTGCTTCAATATTTTATGAGTCCTCCTTGATGTTAGTTGTGTTAGTAGTAATGTTACCTGTATTTTATTTGTAGAATAAGAAACTAGGGAATGAGATCTTGGACTTATTAAATCAACCAACAGCCAAGGTAAGCATTGATGGTAATAATGTTATTTCTTGTTCTGCGATATTTGCTACAAAATGTTTGTCATGTACATTCAAACCTGTTATAAAGTCCATCTCTCTGTTGTTGACAAAATGATATACATGACATGCTGATTATTTTGTTGTCTATATGTCAATGTTTTGAAGGTTATCCTACTTTATATAGTAGTGAATAAAAGTCAACTGTCTATCGTGGTGACTTTTTCTTCCTCTCCAAGATGGCCATTGTTTCCATGGTTTGATGATATATGATATTAGGTTCAACCCTTTACTTTAAGTATCCAGAAAGCAAGAGCTTGATGGATAACACTGGTCCTTATTCCACTGACATGTACTTGCATGACATAAAGGGTCCAATACTGAGACACTCTTCTACATTGGATTTTGAATATTTTCCCGTCACTCCTGCAATACAATTTTGATCACTAGAATTGTAGTAGAGGCATGAAACAACTGATAATTAAATATTAGAATTATTTGGATCCACAGCAAGTGACTAATTGTTCCATAACCAGTGATATGTTGTCAATTTCATTTTTTTATTTTGAGACAAGCTCTCCGTCAAGCATGAAATAATACTGTAAGTTTAGGTTGACAGTGAACAAACAGCTTTTGAATATTAATTGACAATATGTATGGTTAATGTATTATCAATTTAATTTATTTATTATCAAGTTAAGGTAGCAGAGTACCCTATCAGAATGGGAAAATATTTTTTTTTCATATTTCAACGAAAATGTGCTTACAAATTATGATAAAAAAGTTTAACTCTTTTCTGGGCACACTAAGTAAATAAATAATAACTTTGAGTGTGTCATTTTAATTTTATACACACAATTTAACAAGCCTTTAAAAACATGAATAATGTTAATCCTTACAAACTGTCTTCAATATGTCATAGATTTTTTGTGTCACATAAAATATGTGGCATATATATAATTTAATTAATCAGCTTTTAATAATAATGAAAGGAGTTTTTAGCATTATTATCAGGGTGAAATAACATTTTTTTCATAAGGCAACTACCCTGTTTTACTCTAAGAGCTCCAACTCTTTAAGAAATTGTCGGTTACCTTTAAAAATCTGCATAACTGAAGATAAGACTGTAATTAACAAAACTGTGCCTGTGAATCTATTTATTCTCTTTTGTTGCCAAGTTACACGGTTAAATTCGCAATAAAAGGATTTGGCTAAGTAAGGTAAAACACAAAAAGTTAATTACTGACCAAACTAGTTGGAAAATAAAAAATTGCGGGCACAGTTCTTTTGCTATCACAATGGTGCTTCAATTTATGCAGAAATATCAGGGGAAAATTATGATTGGAGTTCTAGAAAGAGGAAAAATAAGGTTATTCCTAGCGTTTTGGGGAGCGATATCCTGGTTGACCCATAATTGCTATATGGCTATGACATATATTTTTGGAAAGCTTAACCTGTAGTCTACAAAACCTTTAAAACGACCTTTGGATTTAAATTGTATTTAATTAAATATCATACAGTAAATGTGGTACTAATTAGGATACTCTGCTACCTTAATTTATTGTCAAGTTAATTTATTATCAACTTAATTTATTGTCAAGTGACATGCAATGTAATGTTCTTCTTGTTGATTTCATTTTTCTTATAAAATTAAATAAATTCAAACACTTATTTTAACAAACTAGTAATGTGATATTGGTCTACCCATACACTGTTTGTTTCATGTATTCTGATTGATGTTTTAATGTAACTTCCATCATGTATTTCAACAAGGAGTCAGGGAAACTTCGAGTTACAAAAACTCGAGTTACGCCCCTTGATGACGTCATCAATGACGTCATAACTCGGAGTTCACTAAACATTTAGAGTACGTCGAGTTAACGTAACTCGATTGATAATCAAAGTTAACAACAAATCGAGTTAAGGTCAGGGGCGTAACTCGAATGTTAATTAAAGTTGGTGAAGCATCAAGTTAGTAGCAGTGGTGTAACTGGAGCATTAATCAAAGTTGATGACACGTCGAGTTGGTGGTAGGGGCATAACTTGAGTGTTACTTAAAGTTGATGACACGCCGAGTTTGCCCTTTCTTATAAATTCTACTGTGTTTTAACAAAATAAGTTAAAGTTATTGTTATTTTAAGTTTATAATGTTAATTAAATGTTGATTTACAATCAATGTTGGAAATTAAATTTGAGACAAGGTGCAAATTTCACCTTTTGTATAACTGCTTATAGTTTACTTAAGATCCTTGGTTGTTTCTATATTTTTCCTCACTCTTTCTTTCTATAATCCTTTCTTGAAAGAAGCTTGAAACTTAAAACTTATAGAATTGCGGTTAACACGTGTCTGGGCATGTTTATTGTTACGATATACATTCGAATGTGATTCTTTTGTTCTTGGCCGGAATACATTTTTACTTTCACTCAATCTCGTATTACCAGCGGTTTAGAAAACCAGACAGATAGGGAAGTAATAAGAGATAAGAGAGCAGCTGTTTTTTCGCCTTATGGAAATACTACCTTACTGTGTTGTGTAAGTAATGCTGCCTTTCTGTTCAACTACATCTATATCGTTGAAATACTACCTTACTGTGTTGTGTAAGTAATGCTGCCTTTCTGTTCAACTACATCTATATCGTTGTTATACTGTATGATATTAACAGTATATATGACTACATTAACAGTATTTTTTTGATAATATCTTAGTTTAAACAACTTTATAGAACAACTATAATTTAACATTTTATGTAGAAGCTACCTCTTCGTCGATTGGGAATTAAAAAGTAGGGCAGCCCCAATGGGGTACCTATTGGCATGGTAGTAAATTATAAAGACCAGGTGGATTTCTACCATATGCGAAACATTGTTGCTAAAATACTCCCGTATGTGTAGTAATAATGCCAGTTACTCTCTAGCGACATTGTATATCAATCTTTTGCTGGTCAGCAGGTTTAATCATAATCACTTTTATCTTTGTAATCACAAATAAATGATGCAAAATATGAAATTTTTTCATTAGTCCACAACCACCTGTTTGTGTTAACAATGTCATTTCTCTGTAACATAGCATGGTACACATAAATCTTGACCACGTCAGGGGGTAATTATTTTCAATCAAACGTGATCCTACTAATGCTATAAAAGCATTCTAACAATTTTTTTAACAAACATCAAAGGTTTTTTTACCCACTCTTTTTAATATTAAGTACCTGCCTAAAAATAAATAATTTACTTACTCCAGTACCCCCTAGTTAACGTATTAACAACAACAACAATCTCTTTCTCCAAAATAGGTGTTCTGACAGAAAATATTTTGTGAGAAGGAAATTATCCATTTTTATCTTTGCAATCATAAGTAACAGGAAAAAAAATATGTGATCTATTATATGCCCCATTACCCCCTGGTTAATGTAATGATATTATTTTATATTTAAAAAAGGTTTAAAAATAACATCAGGGGGTAATTTTAGTTAACTGACACTCTTGGGGCCTAAATCTTTAATCTAACAAATTTTTCAATGAAAACTTTTATATTATTCGTTTATAAATGCTGGTTAAAGGAATAAGATCTAGACATTTATTTCAGCTTAATAAAAGTAACTTTAACTTATTTTGTTAAAACACGGTAGAATTTATAAGAAAGGGCGTAACTCGGCGTGTCGTCAACTTTAAGTAACGCTCGAGTTATGCCAATACTGCTAACTGGACATGTCATCAACTTTGATTAATGTTCGAGTTGCGCCCCTGCTACTAAATTGATGCATCATCGACTTTAAGTAACATTTGAGTTACACCCCTGACTGTAACTCGATTCATCGTTAACTTTCATTATCGATCGAGTTATGTTAACTCAACGTACTCTAAATGTTTAGTGAACTCCGAGTTATGACTTCCTTGATGACGTCATCAAGGGCGTAACTCGAAGTTTTTGTAACTTGAAGGGCGTAACTCAAAGTTTCCCTGAACCTTCAACAAGCTAGTCCTATACTTCTAATACAAACGTAGCATGTTTATTATCTTTAAGAGGGTATTTATAAGATTCTCCTAAATGTTTTTAAAACCAATTAGAAATAAGTGACACTCATTATATTTAAAGTGTTTAAAATTAGATTTTTAATGTGATTTTAATCATCTTAGCTGTAACAATTTCACCATCCTATTAAAATAGGAGCAGTCACTTGTGGACAAGTTTAAATCCCAGGGTGGTGCAATGGTTAGAGAGTTCTGTCCATTTGGGACAAGAGAGGAATGTCGTAAAAGCAATACTGAAAGAGGTAGATGTAAAAAGGTAACAATTGTTTTTCAACATATATATTCTGAAAAATATTTAATTTTAAATACATTGTCATCTTTTCTCTGTAGAAAGGCCTGCCCCAGTGTGACATATATACCCGGTGTGAAATATTTACCCTGCATGACACTTATGTTAAAGAAGAATTAACATACATAATTTTTTCTGTTGATTAGAAAGATATTTTATTCAAATGCTAATCAGCATTTTTTATTTGATTGAAAAGCATTAAGCAAATCAAAAGTTATGACCATTTAAAACACTTTCCAAATATGGTACCAAACTGAAATATCAGTAGGGAAAACTGTTATAAAGTTTTACGGATGGCACACTTATTGTATTATCTGACTGAAGGTAAAGCGTGCATGTTTAGGAGTAGGCCGCTAGCTCCAGACCCCTATTATTTTTCCTAATAATGACAATAACATATAACATGGTAAAGAGAGAGCAGATGTTATTTTTCTTTTGCTCCTGCTTTTCTTTAACTTTTGTAACATTTTGGTCAAGCATTCTCAACTTTTTGAGAGAAAAAGAAAATACAATAGAGGCCTGGAACTAGCAATCCATCTTGAAAATTGGGACATAAAATGCATAATGCTTTGACTTGAATCCTTCTGTAGAAGTTTATATTTATTTATTTATTAGTTTTAGTTTTTAGATTTTAGTTTTTTAACATATTTGGAAAGTGCATCTGTGACATCAATACCTAAAATCTTATTTACCCAAGATTGACTTCTCGCTTAGTTTGAGTTAGAAAAGATTTCTAAAGAAGTGAAAATATAATGAATACCACAACAACCACAAATTTAAGACAACATGTTTGAAACTATGACAATATAAAAGAGTTGATTATTACAGATATTTTTGGAGTATCGTATAATTTTTACATATGTTGATAAAACCACACACAGAGAAACAAAGTTGAAGGCTAAGTTACAGACACATTCATATATGATTGATGACATTTTGAGCGTTTCAAACTCCTATTATCAAGTAAAAATCTACATCTAAATACTAAAATTGTATGCCATTAAAAAGGAGTAATTACAGAAATTGTGCAAATAGTATAATGAAATTGCTTAAGAATACACATAACCTTCAGCATAGGGTTGAAGAAAATCATTAATATTTTTACATATATTTATTTTTAGGACATAAAAGTATATATTTTTGAAAAGCTTAATAAATATCCAACTGTCATAATATTATTTATTAATATTTTTATTTAAAAAAAGAAAAAACTGTTTGGACACTTTTTTGCCTATCAATATTTGAAGAGTGAAAAGGTACAATGACCTTGTGTTTTCAAGTTGAAAATTATTTTCATCAGAAAGCTCATGTTCTGAACTCCAAAACTGTGTCTCAGGGTTTTTTTATTTTGGGTAAGTGACGAGAAAATCAGGAAAACGTGTTACTTACACATAAAAATGTTTGAAAAACTTCCTCACCACCCCTCTTTATTCATTCATATCTCGCGATCAAAACAATTTAAAGAAAAAATAAGACACTATTGTAGAGCAAAGATCACTGGCTCTTACTATATGTCGAACGCAAAGTTTTCCCGATTTTCCTTGTACCTTTCACTCTTCAAATTAAGTAATAGCATGAAAAACAGCGTTTTTTAATTTTCTTATGGCTGAATAAAGTTAAAACAAAGAATTGATTAAGATTGCAGCTGATTGCATCTCCTGAGGCAGGTTTGTTTACTCATCTTTTGGTATAGTTTTGTAATTTCATACAAAATAAGAAAGAAAAGGAAGGAAATGTTCATTACCATAGTAACAGTTTGCACAAACATTAGGAAGATTAATCACTCTTTGCAAACATTTTTTCTTTATTTTGGGAATTTTCTGGTGAGAAATATATATTTTTAATTTTAAGTAAATATTTTATGCAAAATAAGCTTTTAAATTATATCAAAATTTCATTTTGGCAAAAATATCGATTTAATGGTTATGTGTTCCATAAATACACCTATCATGTTTGACTTTTGAACACTTTTTCTGTTTCTGCATTTCTGGATTCCACATTAAAACGATTCCTCGTCGAAAAATAAGCCAGTATACAAAGTATCAAAAACAAATAAGATGACTTTGACCATATATGGTAATCTTTACCCATCTTATGATGGTCATAGTCTTCTCATTTTTCCTGCTTTGAAAACGCCATAAAATTAATTCCAATGCAGATATGCTTTTGATATTTTCCATGCTGGCTTATTTTTTGATGAGGAATTCAAATCTGCTGTCAGTTTTAATATTGCAGAAACAGAAAAAATATTCAAAATGGTAGCCTCTTAAGCATGATACATGTATAATAAATTAACAAGAATGGTAATTGCATAATGAATTATTGCAAATAATAATTACAAATTAAAATAAGTTTACACAGCAATTTCTAAAAACATTTTTAAAACTTGGTGGTAGTTTATCTAGCTTTATCCGTTTTAAATGTCACTCTTGAATTGAGTTCATTTCTGGTATTGTTTATAAGTTTATACCACATGTACTGTAGCTACAATGCTTCTATATTGACCAATTTAATGTAAGTGCCATTTTAAAATCAGAATGAGTGAACATATGGGTGTCTCTCCCCCCCAAAAAAATATCTTCTCAAATGAACACTAGACATCTTACAGCTGTGCACGAACATAAAATTTCATTATTTCTTGTTTACTCTAGCTATTCTCTTTATATATTATGAGATAACCTGGTCCTCAATAAAACAATTAATTATATAACTAATTTTGCATGTTGTTGTAATAGTTTATTATGCATTTATCATTCTTGGTAATTCCTTATTGTGGTAATTTACTTGTACAATTTGTTTCACTACAATTCCTACTATTTAGTGAGTATATATTGTATTTGTCATTATTCATTTACTTATTTACTTATTTAAAATACCATCACTGGGTATATGTCAGTCCAGTATTGGAATGCATAATCATATGATATATTTATAATGCAATGGAACTGAATGATTTAAATGTTGGGTTATGTTGTGAGCGATACTTCTCCCTCCCATCACTTTTTCAACAATCTCACTGACTAATGATGAGATAAGTATGACAATGTACCTAGACATTTTTCTGCTTGTTACTTTTAATAATGTGAATAATAGTTGAGGTTGGAAATTCTAAAACATTTATTTTTGTTGTATTTTAAGTTTAGTTATCAATCAATTCTGAAATGAACCACTTTGAAAATAATTATTTCTTATAGTTACATTTTCGAAAGATTATTCAAAGTCATACTGATGGTATGTATGCCATTACTGTCTTCCGGGTTTTTTTTATTGTTCGTATTCTGATATTTATTCATTTATTTATTTATTTATTTATTCATTTTATTTATTTAATCTATTTATTATTTATTTTGTAGAATTTCTTGGTGACTGTTCCTTCCTTAACACGTGTTTTCATATGGACACTTGCAAGGTATTTTGTTTAAATGCAGAATTATGTCCATGAACAAATTAAGAACAAATTATATATTTGATGCTTTTTTCAATGCCCCCATTTCCCATATCTTAATGATTATTTACTGATAATTAGCATTTGTTTATTAACTTTAATAATTAACATTTTGAAAAATAATAAGACAGCAGATCACTAGCACCTTCTTGTCAACCATACCACAGCTGTCAGTTTTAGATATTTTAAGGAAAAGTGGCATGTTAAGAGAAGATCTTATTGTAACAATGGGTATAAATTATTTAATTACAGTTACATATGACTATATCATTTGGACTATGGGATATTTACCAAAAACGGTAGTACTGCTTGTAATGAAGTTAAATAACAGTACAAGAGGAAGGAGAAATAATTTCTTCCTTATTGTAGCAGATCTTTACTTATTTTAATATATATGCCAAGATATAGTATCATCAGTTTAAATGTATGTGTTCTATTTTAGTAGCATTTCATTACATTTTCAGTTATTGATCAAAACAAAACTCACTGGTATTTGTTGTTTACTTTTCAGTATGTCCATTATGAAGTTGATACCCGTGGGATGGATAATGATGACAGAACAATGGATGTCAAGCAAGTTAAGGTAAGCAGATTGTTTGCTTATTGTTTAGTTTGATTTTATGGTCATTTTGTTAACATTGTTCTATCTTTCAATTTACTGAAAGTCCAAAGAGGAGATTCTTGTAGATTTGTATATGTTGTATATAACCTTCCAAATACAAAACCAATATTAGTTGGTATCATGTACAGACCACCTGACCAAACAAACTTCCTTGACTGTTTTT
>JANTOQ010590677.1:0-10669 GCA_027564595.1 Bythotiara depressa
GAGCAATGCAAAAGGAAATGTTTGGTTGTTTCTAATGAATTTGTACTACAACAACAAAATGGGTTTATAGTATTTTGTTGCTTAATAGCATCAAAGTTTATATTTCTTTATATATGGATTTTTTATGTTGTGGCTGAACAAGTGCAACTGAGCAACAAAAGATACATAACTCAAAAACACAACACGTTACATCACGTTACATCACACGTTACATGGCATGTTACAAATTTTCTGTAGGAAATTCAAGGGTTTGCGACACGTTACACACGTTACATGTTTTTTTATAAAACAATTATATTCATTTTATTTAAAAAAATGATGTAACGTGTGTAACGTGTCGTTTTTCCCTAGTTTTACTAGGAAAAATGGATATAACGTGTGATGTAACGTGTGTAACGTGTGATGTAACGTGTTGTAATATTAAGTCTTACTACTTTCAATAAGTTTATGTTCATGATATAAAAACTAAGCTAAATCTCACCCGTCATGGTCAAAGTGGCAAAACATTTTGGAGAAGGTGGTATAGCTCGCTGCTCATTATTCGGGAATTTGATGAAAAAATTCTAGAATTTTCCACCGTGCTGCCATCATTTCATCTTCAATTGGATCGGTTGTATTAAATCGACCTTGATAGGTAATTCTTGATTTCCCAGTAGCAACTATAAGGGTATCACTAGTGATCTTAATGTCGCAGGCATAATGGTTTTTAGGTGAAGGCAAGTGAACAGTTGGCCATTCAAGGAGCAACAAAAGCTCCTTCCAGGCAATCATTTCATTGCTTCACCTAAAATCATTAAGGAATATCAGCTGACATTTTTCTGCTCTCAACCAACCGTACTTGTCATTTTCTGGATTACTAAATGTTTCAAAAATGAGCTCTAGTGGCTTAAAACATAAATGTTTTAGCACAATTAGCAGGCCCAATTGTCATAATAATTCTGAATTTGCCACGTCCTTTGATTAGCAATTCTCTCATAGCTGCAGCGAAGATTATGGGATGGACTTTGTTATTTGTGAGAACTTCTGTGGCACATTTTAACCATTTACCAATACAGCCATCAACACAGTCCCGTTCTATACAGTTTTTTTTACCAGATCTATTCTTGCTATGTTTTCTTTGCTTAATTTTGAGATCGCTTCCTGCATTTTCCAAGTATTTGCAATCAAATCTTAGATGCATTTTGGAGATCGGTTCAGTACAAAGTTGACTAGCTCTGTTTTCCCACTTTCGTTTTGCTTGTGTGCTTCAGCAAAAAGTTGAGTATCTGTTTTATTTCATTTTTCAACATGAACTCAGAAACATAATAGTTGGACAAACGACGTGCTTTTGGTTTTGACATTTTCTCGGTGCACTCTTCAATTGTATTTTGTTGTTTTCTTTTTTCGCGATATGCCTTTATGCACTTTTTAGTTTTAGGAGAACCTAAGGCCTGAAGATTTGGGTGTGAAGCACTATGATAAACGTGATTGTCACTTTTACATACATATTTGTATGCAGAGTAATAGTTATCGTGTGATACTAAGAAGTTCTCTACAGTATTATTATTTTCAAGAAGGTAGTTTTTGGCAGCTGACCATCTTTTCGGTCCTGTGAGTTTTAACGAAACATGATAATGTTCCCCACCATTTTGATGTTTTTCCAAAGAACAAGCCCAGTAATCCATCTCAATTCTTCCTGATCCTGCATTAAATGCTTTTTCAACTGCTTCACCAAAACTCTCTCTTGTGGGAAATTTCGCCCTGTCGGCTTGACTGTATGTAACTAAATAAGTGCGACGTACATACTTTATCGAAGGTTTAGTTTGTTGAAACTCATTGAAACCATCCATTTGTGTGTTTACTTTACTATAAAGACACACACAAAGGCATCGTTAACGTATATAGCTAGGACATTTTACTATATTATGATATGTATATATTATATATTTAGCTAGGACATGTTATGTTATGACAGATGTTTAGTTACAGTACTTATTTGCACAGGATGAACATTTGTGCTTTAGAAATACGTTTGGCAGCTTAACTCCTTAGCTTGGCACAGCTTCCTAATGCACCACTAGTTTTGACAAAAATTATTTTGAGTTAATGAAACTAGTTCCTTCACTAAAGTAATCTAAAACATAGCCTAAACAATGCAATCATTTTCCTGTGGTACCTTCAAATTCAGTTTGACTTTTCCAGCCGAAATTTGATTTGTTGTCATGTTACCAAACACACAAAACCAAACTTATCACAAAATTGAAATTCAAGATCGCGGATGGCCATGTGACGGACTGCAGTATGGATGTGTGCTATTTTCTCTGTTCCTCTGCTTATTTTAGGGATGTTTTTGAATTTGTTTAGACACAGGCTTAGCGAAAGTTCTTTCAATTGTTTCTTTCAATTTTCAGACAATCTCCCACAAATAGTGAGACAAAACCCCCTCCCCCAATTTCAATATTGTTTTTGATTTTTAAGTAGCTGTAGGCCAGATTATTGATGGAGAATGAAAGCAAACTCATATTAAATATTGGGTTGTCTCACTATATTATATGGATGGTTGTAGGTGCCTTGCAGAAATCATTGCCTTTTTCTTGTCTTGTTTTGTACTTTTTTCTATGTATATCTTTATATTTTAGTTTATATTTTGTTTTATTTATTAAAAGTTTGTTAACGTTTTAATTTTATGTAATGAATACAGGAAAAAGAAACTACAACGTGATAATTGTTAGGTTTGTGTTCGAATTATAATCAACTTCTGGTTAGTAACTATGCCAATTATGAGTTTAAAAGAACAATTTCAAAAGACAGGAACACTATAGCAAGAAAACTTTTAACCCCGCCTACGGCTGTTTATTCAATTGGTAAGAATTTCAATTATCTTGTAAAACTTCATAAAAATTGATGTCAATCAAAACATGCGAACATGGTTACAAACGAGCAGTAATTGAATGGACCGTTTGAACACTGTTGGAATGGAACGGTTATTAAGGGTAAAAACTTAGTAACGTTGTAAGGCGTAACATGCCGTTACTAAAGATCCGGTTTAAGGCGTAACATGCCGTTACTAAAGATTAAATGTACTCAAAATAGCCTCGATCAATAATTAAATTATTCTATGTCCTTTATTTACAAATACAAAAAAGTTTTTAAGTTATACTAATTTTTTAATAATTTACTATCTATATTTAATTTCTGTGTAGCATAGTTGTGCAACGTATTTTCAATATGATCTCCATTCTCTATTGTTAAACCTCGTTCCGTTTCTTAAACTGTTGGAGTAAATAATCCGGAAACGTGCTGTGGCAGAGGGCTTAAAATTTGGTTGGAAACCATTTTAATTCTAAAATGTCATTAATAACAAAACCAGCAGCCGAATTCTGTACTTTCTATGTTCTATCCATCAAGTATAATGGCATGGAATAAGGTCAAATTTAATATTTTCATAATAAAGCACCAAACATTTAAATAAATTTTAAGTTAAGTATATTTAGCATTATCTTAGTC
Source organism: Bythotiara depressa (assembly GCA_027564595.1). Taxonomy (NCBI): domain Eukaryota; kingdom Metazoa; phylum Cnidaria; class Hydrozoa; order Anthoathecata; family Bythotiaridae; genus Bythotiara; species Bythotiara depressa. The sequence goes on from JANTOQ010590677.1 coordinate 3,487, forward strand.
TACAACCCTGCACAACTTATTTGAAACTTTTTCGGTTCTTGTTCCCTCCCTATTCAATACAACGTCAATAAAACCAGAATGGGGATAGGTGTTAACGAGAAGCTGACCATGTGAATTTTGACTAAGCAGCCGCGATTCTCCCCAAACATCCAGCTGTGCGAATGACTGTTAATTATTTGCAAAAGCTGTTGAATTATAAATTATTAATTAACCGTTGTTAGGTGGACAAATCCTAGTATTTATTTTTAAGTTATTTTTAAGTCATATTGAATCTATATATACAGGATTTCCTTCTTCTTAATCTTAGAAGCTATTGAAGTTTCGTGAAAAACAGTGGCCAGCACTCATCAAGTCAAGCAGTAAAAAGATTTGTTTAAAGAAGCAAAGGTTTGTTTAGTACTTTATCCAGTTTTAGTTTTATCTTAGGTTCAATGCCATTTCATCCGCAAAACAGAAACAAAATTATGATTAAATTTATTTTAGCGGTGGTAGGTTAGACATCGCGGAATCTAGTTAGTAGTTAGTAATCAACAAAGGTTAATAATTGTCCCTTGTTTAATTTGTGTAAAATGTATTGTTAATAGACAATTCCAGAATCTCATGAAAATTAGAAGTTTATTTTTGTAAAAAACAGATGTCAGATTCAGATTCCTCTTAAAAAAATATGCCTATGCTAAAAATTCCAATGTCACACGACATTCAGAAGAGTTGTTTTCAATGGTATGTACCAAACAAAAGAGTTGTTTTCGCTACACTACGCAACAGCTAAAGCCTTCTTAATTTCAAACTTTCCATGTCACGCGTAAAAATTGTTTAAATATTTTTTGCATAAATACGAGACGGGATATCATACGTCCGAAATTAAGAAGGTTTTTATCGTTGGTTTATTATAGCGAAAACAACCATTCTCTTTTTTGTATGGCATTGGAAATTTCCGCATCTCATATATTGTGAGATTTGGGAAAAGTCTATATTTCACCTAATTTGAAATGAAAGGTTTCTGGTGTTAACACTTTAATTAATACATAACAACCCCATAAATAAATCAAATCATTGGTTATTTCTTTGCTTTTGGTTTCTCCCAGGGGTTAATTATTGGAAATATAATGTATAATAAATTTGGTAAAAATTGAGAAGACACCCTACGTCTTCATAAAATTATAAAGTTCTTCCAATTGGAAGTTTAATATAACCATGAGGTATGCCGATGCATTGCAGGGATAACTGTGTATGTATATATCATTAGTTACTGATTGTTTTGCTGGCATCATTTAAAAATTGTTGCGCATTTACGAGCTATATCAATGATTAACCGTCATAAAACGTATGATCTGTTTATTTTTACATTTTATGATTATTATGTACAAATATTCGTTACTCGTTCTCAGCATCCATGCTGAACATGTTCCGATTTTACGTTTCAGTAACTCTTCATTTGTACTAACATTGGCCTTTCTCGTGTGCTTTAAACAAATGTATAACGATGAGTTTATCATCACAGTTTTAACTTTATTTCATTAACCATGCTTCATTTTAAACATGGGTTTTATTAATGATACATTAACTGTAAAAGATTTTGATGTAAAATTTCGGCCAAAGTATTTTCAGACAAAATATTTTAGCCTAAGTTCGGATATTTTGCAAAGAGATTTCGGACAATAAATGAAAGTAAACAGAAAACGTTTTTTCATCAAGTTTCTGTATATATTAAATTAATATCATCTTTACACTTCCATGTAATTAGTCTACGATCATATGTAAAATTGCCCAATCATTTTACAATCCCTCAAATGGATCCTCTGCTGCAAGGGAAATGGCTTCCAGAGGCAGGATTTTGACCATTTGAAAAACTTTAACGACCATCTCTGGGTGATTTTTCATATGGTCGTATAGACTGATTAGTCACTTTTCACACTTTGTATGGAGTGGCTTTATAAAGGACAAATTTGTCTCTAAATATTTGTCGCGTTTGGTCAAAGTTCAATATCAAACTCAGAGGAATGTCATACCAATTTCCAGGTGCTAGATTTTACGCTGGAAAGTAAACAGTTTTTCTTCAAGGAAACCCGGAGAAACAGAAATTTTTATGTATTTGCTATGCGCCGTTTTGTCTTCTTTCCAGTGCGATCCATTTCGTTTATAATATTTCTCGCCCAGCTATCAATAAATGCCAAGTACCCACCCATTCTCTAAAAGCATCATTCGATCATTAGCCATTACTATTCCTCTTGCCGCAGCATTGACAACAGAGAAACTAGTTGGTGTTCCTTTAACCCTATTCAGCCTAGGCCTTTCCGGGCGGATCTATCCCAACCGAAGTGCCATTATTATAGGGTTAATACGTAAGTTCATCATCGCTTTGATAGTATTATGTATAAGCGCCTCTTGCAGAAGTTTTGGTAGTCCCCATTTCTTCGGCTTAATTTTCGTAACTTCTTGTCCTCCTGAAGAAAGTTTCTTATACGCTCTTTTGAAATCGTGTACAGTTTGCTTGCATATGTTTGGATACTTACCAGAAAAATGCTATACCATACTTAGTAGCTCTCTTGTTTCGGTCTCTGCTTTTTCCACTGGCTTCCACTTTACGTAAGGCTTTCTTAATTGCTCCTTCACATGGTTAACCTCATTCATTGTTAAATCCAAGGCTTCAGAAGGTTTGACTTTTAAAAATAATTGTAGCTCGACATACTTACACAAGCACGTATAATTCCGCAATGCAAGTTTTCATACACTTATTTCCATTTCGAGTGTGCATTATTTACAATTCGAACCTGAACTATCAAAATCCGAACGCCTACATCCAAAATTCGAACGCCTTAAAGTGACTTCTTTACTTTGCGAATACGAAAATACGAACTACTTAGGATTGCAGGCCAGTAATCATGGAAGTTTTTTTGAAATGAAAATCGCAAGTAGAGGGTGATGGCATGAATACGGAAAACAGTTTGGGCTAATCCGAGAAACGGTGAATTACAGATTGCTGAAAAGGAATAAAATCGTGTCGCCTTAAAGAATGATCCTTATTCGGTGGCATGAAAGTTAAAGAATGATCGTTTTTCGGTGGCAGGAAAGTTGAAGCGAAAGCAAACTAGTTCCAGTAGTTGCAGGTTATATTAAATTTCGCGTTTTGTCTGTTTTTTCTTCGATTATCGTAGAAAGGTGGGCGGAAAGATATGTTCAGAAGCTGCCAAATCACCCACCCATACCTAACGGAGGCTTGGCGATTATTTTGATCACAAAACATTACATAGCCGACAGGAAAGGCGTTTTTATGGCACATCTTAAAGAACTTATTGAAATAAATTATTAGATAGCTGAAACTGACGACAGTGAAAATAAAATATATGAGATCGAAGAGGATGAGGAGGCTTAAGAGAATAATTGTATTATTTTATTACAGGATGATGATAATTGTAGTGGTAAATAAAATTTAAAAGAATTTGACATAACCCTGACCCAATTTAATATTTTTATAATTCACTAAAATAGGACTATTATAGTCATAATTCATGACTTAAAATATGACTATAATAGTCATTTCGGAAAAATTTAAATGACTATAATAGTAATTTGTGGCGATTTACAAATTGGATATAATAGTAATTTCTTTTAGGTGACTATATCGATTCTGGTGTTGGTTTTAATTTTGTCAAGAAATTCGCCAATTTATCATTAAAAATAAATGGTTTCTCATAACTTTCCTTAGCAACGGACTTAGCAACGGGTTCCATCTGTTCTAGTGACCCTTAAAGTAGTAATATGCCAGTTATTTTTACCAGCAATCATTCACTTATGCCGCGGTGACCGGTTAGCAGAAAAAATAATCAAAATGAGTAAAGTAAAGTGTAGGCTTTTTTACAAACAAGAACATCTTGATTAAAGTAGTATAGAATTTGGTACAATGGTCCTAAACTAACCGTACTCCATATAGGCACTGAAAAAGCCGGGAGGGGTGGGGAAGGGGCGTACTTCGGATGCTTCAGAATAGGGACGAATTGGACATTAAGAAGTCTGAAAATGGAGATGTCAATGATCAAACGGATATTGAGAGAACAAAACAAAGAAACAAGTCAAAAGCTAACGAAAGGGACTTTGAGGTCAAGACCAATGAATTAGAATAATGTAATAACACTGCATGTTAAGTTAAATTTTATGTAAAATATCGCACAAGTTGCATTGTTTTAAACTTTAAATGTGTTATTTTCAAAACAATGAATTCTTAAATTAGGCAAACGCTAATTCAGGATTAGTAAAACCTTATGACAAAAAACTCTACGCGCTTGCCGTTCTCCTTCATGTGGATGTTTGAACCAAGAATATGTACAATATGTTCAGTAGAAATCACATAATATTAAAAGGAATTATGGGAATTTGGTCTAGAAACAGACGAATAAAATCAATGATATGTCACGAAGGACAATTAAAAGTTGCTTGATACTTTTAAGTTCAGAACATTCAATGTATCAATCTAAAGAACACAACAAGTTTCACGTCCCGAACCTATCCTGTTCCTCAGTTGTATTTGTGCAATAAATCTATTGTTCGCGGGTATTGTACTTAATTAATTATGCCTTAATTATATTTTTTATGACTTTCTTGCTATTTTCACGTTTTAACTGATCGTAAGTAATAATTGGATATAAATATTTCACAAAAGTGTATAAGTCAAGAAATTGGTTTTAATGGTTATCTACCATCTTAAATTTTGACCTGCACACAAACAGCTTTCCAATTGAAACAAATTTCATTAGGAAAAAATTGTTTGGACGGTAAACATATTTCCGACGCTTTTATTTTCAGACTAACTTTTTGTCCGAAATTAAAACCTTCCGAAATTTTTTACAGTTAATGTATCCATTTAGTTTCAGCAAAATACTTTTTTCCGATATGCAAAATTGTCTGTGGATATATATAGGATTTAGTCTCAGTTGACAACATAAAGATGCAAAAGTCAAAACTATAAGACTGTAAAAGGCCTAGGTGGTTGATGAAAAAGGTGGGACAAAAATTATTAAACTACAAAGGCTTCTCTTGACAATGTTTTGGCTTGTATCATTCAAAAAATATATCATCAAAACTGACACTGGTATTGTTTTTGGAAGCTTAAATGAAATGGGGAAGAAACCAGAAAGTGACCTAAACCACAGAATTACTAAATATTTTCCTGGTATTATATTGCATGGTGACAACTGATAGAAACATAGAAACATAGAAACGTCAATGACAAGAATTGTGGAATTATTCCATATTTCACAGCATAATAACAAAGAAGCATTGTAGCTAAAAGTTACAAAACATACCTGTAAATAAATAGCTGACTAGATAAATATAAATGACAGGAAATAGTTAGATTTCTCCACAAATATGCAATTATATTTATACTTCCACCTTAATTCTACTCACTTTCTTTAATTGATTATTGGTGTAGAACTTGCACTAGCAATAAGAGCAGTAGTAGCAAAGTGACATAGATGTATCTACAGTAAATAGTAATGAAGCACAACAACCATATTAACGAAAGTAATATTCAGTAGCAATAAATTAGTAGACGTATATTATTTTGTATGTTTGCAATAGCTTATGAAGTAGCTTTTTATCTCACAAAGGAGATAAAAAATAAAATACGTATTTGGTACATGAAAAATGGAGAAGTTTTATGTCATAAAGGTTTACCATTCCTAGAAATTCGTTGTTTTGAGAAAAATACGTTCAAACATCGAAAAAATGAAAAAGTTATCTTAATTTGCAGCTTTACCAATTCATTTTAACCCCAATTCATTGTTCTTGACCTCAAAGTCCCTCACGATAGTTTTGAACTCCTTTCTTTGCTTTGTTCTCACTATATCAGTTCAGAGTTAGTTTATAGACTTTTTAGACATCTTAACGTCTTATTTTGTTCCAGTCTGAGGCAAGCGAGGCACATTTCCTCCTTTTGTTGGAGCGCGCAATGGAAACACAATTAGATCAGTAACATAGCACCAAATTTACCAAAGATCCGCGCCTCTTAAGTTCGTACTGAAAATATAGACTAAAAAAGTTCAATTAAAATATTTCTCTTTATAAGAACGCTGACATTGTGGCACCCTAATTAATTTTCATCATTTTAATTAATTGTTGTCGCTAACCAATAATCACAATAATCTACAGGTAGTAATAATACCTGCCATGTTACTACCATAGGCCTCTCTAAAACGGTTTACAACCCGTAGCTAAGGCATCAGATTTTCCGGTATGATTTTTCACAAGAAAATTAATTTTTATATGTTATTCGTGTGCGAAAATCGGATTCGACAGTAAATTTCGTTTCTAAAGATACTAATTTTTTCTAAATATGATTTTATTGGTAAAGAGCCAAATTAACAATGTTGAATCTTAGAGATGTATGCCAAATTTGACGACCTAGTCAAATAATAATAATATACAGAAATAAGTCACGACACTAATTACTGCGTCATGTAAAATATAACGTTAATCCCTGTTCATTCGGCAAGATAATATGCTTGTAATTTCTTTTTTTCTTCCTATGAAAACATAGGAAATAAGGTGATGTATGCGCTGTTGTCACTTTGGGAAAACGTGTTGTTGTTTTAATTTACTGAGCACGTTTAATCTTTGTCACGAGGAGAACATGACAAGCCTTAAATCCAACCCCTCCCCTGGATTATCTAAAGAATACTGCTTATAGAAAGTAATGGGATGGATGGTAACTGGCGATTATAATTCGCCATAGTAACATAATAAATAAAATAGGTTTATATTTTAGTTAACTGAACTATATTTTTTAAACCAATAGTGTCCGATTAGATCCCAGTTGCACATTAACTGTTAAAGATTTTGGACAATGTATTTTCGGACGTTTTTTTCCTAAGTTCGGACGTTTTCCAAAGAGATTTCGGCCAAAAATAAAAGTAAACAGAAAAGGTTTTTTTCATCACATTTCTGTATATTATAATCTAATGTCATCTTTACACTTCCATGCAAAGTGACTAATCATTCTATGATCATATGAAGAATCACTAAATTACAAGCCCTCAAATGTATCCTCTGCTGGAAGGAAAATGGGGGGGGGGGGCTAAAATGGGGGGCTAAAAACTTTTTAAATCTAGGAACAGTGTTTTTCGAAGATGCGCTTTTCTTATGCCTTGCTTCGAGACGCGGTCTGTCTCAATCGGACCAAAGTTGA
>JANTOQ010590899.1:1424-13027 GCA_027564595.1 Bythotiara depressa
GCCCATATTTTACCATATTCATCTACCATCTCCATTCTTCATGGTTCACCTTTTTGTTTGCAAGCAAATATTATTATGGAAATCTTTGATTGAAAAATGTCATCATGAAAATATAGATATCTAAGATAATTTCAAAGTGTTCTTTCACCTGCTTTTGAAAGTGTAGCTTGTGACTACTACAAAGATAATATTGATTTTATTAAAAGAGGTCTGTCATCTGTCGACATGGAAAAAGCATTAAATAACCATTCTACTAATAATCAAGTCAAACATTTTGGTGAATGCGTGTTGAATTTGTTTAAAAAACTTTTTACCTAATCGAACAATTGTTAAGTAAAGGATAAACACCATGGATACTACATGAAATAAAAAAAATATTATACAGGTAAAAAGTAAATTTTTAAAAATTGGCAATAAAGATGGACGTACCGTTCTACAGACAATTATTAATTATGCCGAATATCTGATAACACAAGCTAAATGAAGTTAATTATCCAATCTTGGTAAAAAAATAAAAAACCCAACCCAAAAACATACTGACTTATTCTTAATAAATTTTTACTTAAAATGTACACCACTATTTATTTACTGGGCAACTTTATTACAGATTTATTACAGACCCTTCTGAAAAGGACTTTTTGTCAGCCAGTGTACTTTGTTAAATAGCTCCAGTAATTTACCATCTGTTAGCTACAATACCTGTTGGGCCCCCTCAAGTAAATTATTTATTTTTCGCCCGTTTTTCTTTTAACTACCAAGATACTTATTCAACTTTTCCTGTATCTGATTATAAAAAATAAATTGAAAAAATGGCGCATTAAATTTGATGACGTCAGCATTTTTCACAGACCTACTACAAAGATTTTGGTAATTTCTTGCAAAAACCAATATTCTTCTATATTGCACAAAATGAAGTGCATACTTAAAAGAATATTTAAATAAACATAATCAGTAATACTTACAAAAAACAAATATAAAAAAAGCCGCCAAAATAACATAACATTTTCGAGATATTCAACAACGTTCTTCAAAGATATGTGGTGACTCTCAACGTTCCTTAGCAATGGGTTGCAACCCGTTTTAGGGACGCTTAAGGTAGTAATATGCCAGTTATTTTTACCCATAAACATCCACTTACGCCATGGTGATAGGTTAGCAGCGAAATTAATCTATTTCCTCGCCAATTTGTTCTTCAAAGATATGTGGTGACTTACAATGATCCTTAGTAACGCCATTAGCAACGGGTTGCAACCCGTTTTAGTGACGCTTAAGGTAGGTATTTTTACCCGTAAACATCCACTTATGCCATGGTGATCGGTTAGCAGCGAAATAAATCAAAATTATTTAGATTAATTAGCGTGCCACAAGTAATGAGAAAGCTTTTTCACACACAATAATTTCTTGATTAAACTTTTCAGTTTAAGACGCGTGGAACTTTGCTAAATTTGGTACTGAACTAACCGTGGAGGTTCTATAACAAAAATTCGTGCAATAAGGTCAGCGGAAATTGGATAATATTAATCGGGAATATGGTACTTGGGCCTAAAAACAGCCAAAAATACCCTCTTAAAGGAAAAGATATCTAAAGAAAATAAAGGTATTGGAATGATCCGTCCTGTTTAGATTATGGGCGATAAAATAATTTATCACAACCCTTATAATGATTTACTTGCTCAAAGGATTGAACAGTTCAGTACTACGCCTGTTTGACTATCACAAGGTTCATTAGTACAAAGAAAAACTTTATAATGAATTAGACTTAGAATATTTCTCTGACGGAAGATGGTGCAAGAGACTTTTATATAAAATTAAAAACAATTTGACAAAACCTATAATCCTTTTTACCAAATTTTAAACCACAAAGTTATAATCTTAAACCACAAAGTTATAATCTTAAACCTCAAAGTTATAATCTTAAACCACTAAGTTATAATCTTAAACCACAAAGTTATAATATTAAACCACAAAGTTATAATCTTAGGAGATGTATCTAATCCTCTTACCGCACTAATCGACTTAAATTTTCCATTTTGTTCTTTCCATTTTGTGTTAAAAAAGAATGGAATAATCTTGATCTGAAAGAACAAAATTCAACTTCCTTGTGTTCTTTCAAATATTACCATATTCTCCATATAATATTTGTCATTCACATGGACAATTTCAACACAATTTTAATGATACATTGAACCCATTTTGCTGTTGTGGTTACGGTATAAACGAAACAGTTGAACATTTTTTCCTAAATATGGTCCGTTGCGTTTTGCTTTCTCTGACAATTTTCATAAAAAGATTTATTTATTTATTTATCTTCGATTCGATTAATCGATTACATTAATGCAATGAAAACGATTTGATGTTCCATATCTGTTTTATATCGCACGAAATCTAACTCTGTATACATTTTGTTATATTGTAATTATTATATTTGGTTTACATTTACCTGAACGTATCACATTTGTGTTTATATCATATTTGTGTTTAGTGGGTTTATTGTCCTTTTCTGTTAACCCTGTCTTGTCTCCTGATGTTTAGTCTCCTGATATCTTGATGTATATATTTTAGATTTCATGAAACCGGTAAATCCAGTGTTTTCAATCGATCTTTACCAAGTTATCGAAAATGATAAAGCAGCCAATAAAGCGCATAAAGCCGCTATGGCGAAATTAGGAAGTGTTGAAGAAGACCAAACTACAGCCACTGATAACGAACGGAAGCACAGTCGAGAATTACAAAATGACTTTCCTGATTCTAACCCTAGACTAATCGATAGGAGAAGTAGTGATCCGTTACTAGATCGATTTACATTTAGTTATAGTGCTAAATCAGATGATGATTATGATCTAGATGCCTCGGACTATATGCTCAATGCATTGCGAACTATTGATACCTTGAAAGAAGAAGAAGAAGAAGAAATGGTAGCAGATAAAAGGAAATCAAGGTTGATTGAAGCTTTAACGCTATCATCCACGTCGGCTTCTTCATTATGTATTTTAGATAGAGAGAGTGAATTTAAATCACCGAGCCCTCAAGTGCCAAAGGTTATGATACATACTGTTGACTATATCACAAACTTCGCTTTAGATACTATTGGAATTTTTAGAACGGGTGGGTCAAAGAAAAGAGTGAGACAGGTATGTTTATATCTAACCTTTTCAGAGGTTATATCTGAATTATTTAAAAATAAATGGGTGTGCGCATTTCTTTTTTAATTGTGTTGGGTTCGCTCTCAACGGATTGTTTTATAAGCTTACTGGGTTGTATCAATCTTCCGTAAACAAGACCAATTGAAATTTGGCTCTATACGAACAAAATAAAGAAAAGGACTTCAAGCTTTTTATGATCAATTTTAAGAACATTGTTAGGTAAGTTTAAGAATCTGTTGACAATAACAGCAAATATATTTTAATGTAAAAACCAGATTGAGTCACAAATTCATTAGTTAGCATAAAAAATATCCTAGAAATTTAACATAAAAGTATGAAACATCATTTCATTTCTATTGTGGCTGATGTCGACAATTTTATAAATGAGCAGAAGCTCTTACACCACCTTCTCCATACAAAATACATCTCTCCAGCATTCACCAGCCGGCACCTTACTTACATCTTACACCATTCTTGTTCGCATGTTTAGCCGGAAACTCAAACAGGTTGAGTTTATGTTGGGCCTCGTGTTAACTAATAAACAATCAACAAACCACCCAGACAGGATAACTTGTCAATGTGTGTAGATCTAAGGTCCTTTTGTAGATATAAATGAAATATTATCTATATCTAATATAGATGAAAGAAGACTACGACAATGGTCACACTTGTGTTATTACTGAAGAAAGTAACCCAAACGATGTAGCAGCATTGTTTAAAGAATTTCTACGTTGTCTTCCTGATCCACTGCTCACTAGAGAACTATATCCAGCATTCTTAGCTGCAGCAAGTAAGTTAAAAGAACATTTATTATCACTTTTGAAGTGGGCAACTGATAGCTCCTAGGACATTTTTCAGTCTTTTGAGATATGGCCTCCCTGCGAATGTCCAACCCTATTCGATACTGGTATCTCATAATTGTTTACTATATTTTAAATCTCATGCGTGACAATTATATATATAGAAATCATCTCTATCTTCCATTATTAAATTAGTTGTCTGGAAAATTTCTCTTTATAGACACAGATATATGCTGCAGTAAACCCGCATAACACTCGACTCGCATCATTGACTCGTTGAATATATACATATATATACACACATATATACACATATATATATACATATACATAAATATATATATATAAATCTGCAGTTGTATGTATCATATATTTCCACTTACTTTTAGAACTTGAAAACAAAGACATGTTCCTAGCTATAATAAAGTTTCTAATTTACTTGTTACCTGTTCCAAACCGCGACACTCTGGAGCTGGCACTCCATTGTCTTAGCAAAGTTGCGGATAATTCACAAGATTCTACTGATGATGAAGGAAACACGGTGAGTGACAACAAGAATAATGATTTGATAAGACTTGTTATTTGCTAAAAGTTATTTGAAACATAAAATCAAACATTTTACTGGATAATTTTGTTTGTGACTAAATTGCAGGGATTTGAAGCAACAGTACTATGATTTCAGATGGACATCTATTGAATATCATTTGCAAATTGAATGAAACGTATATAGTCAATGTAAAAAAAAAAATGAAGCGACATACTTTTGTTCTTGATTTCACTTCTCATCTTGATGTATATATAAACACAACAATTTAAAAAACAATACTTGGTTTCCTGTGGTAGACGATAAATCAACGATGCATCATTTAGAAATTTATTTTCCATACTTCCAACATTATGGTTTTCAAAGACAATACAACGGTTGAAATTAGTTTATTGTATCATTTAGCCATTTTTATTTAGATTCCAGGTAATAAAATGGACTCTATGAACCTAGCAACTTTAATGGCTCCAAATATTCTTCACAGGTGTAAGGTAGGAAGGATTTTAATATTATTATAAATTAAAATCCAAAAATAATTATAATAAATAAATATTATATGCAATATATATTACAAATATATACTGTTCTATATATTAAGTATTATAGACCAAAGAAACTGTAAATTATGTTGTGACATATACCATAATTAGTACAATATATCACGATTTTGAAACTATGCCTTTACTGAGTTAAATTTAGGGGGTCTCACACATCGATTGTATTCACGCTTTTCGTCAATGTGACGCTAGTGGGCGGGACGGTAAGTGTAATGATTTTACAACAATACAACAATGTTTTAACAGTACAATATCAAACTCATTTTGGTAAGAATGTTTGTTTCCTTCTTTTAAACTTAAATTCTAAGTAAAATCTTGCCATGACTAGGAAAAGTTGACTAGGAAAAGTTTTAAAATCTATTGATTTATGAAATTAAGATAGGTGGGAGAGTGTGTAATTGAATTAACATTGACGCTAAGCGTGTGGGAGAGTGTGTAATTAAATTAACATTGACGCTAAGCGTGGGAAGAATCGATGATCCAGTTTAGTATAAAACAATAGAAATGCTATCATTAGTAATCATTAATTAATCATAAATAATTTATTTCCACAAACTCTGATGATGTTTGTTACATTTCCAATAATTGATTGGTTATTAATAAAATTTAAAAACTGGTAAAAAATATTTCTACAGATATTACACAGAGTTTATTGTGGGACATGTTTGGAAAGTCATATTACTTCGTTTATAAACCATACATTAACATTTTTAATGTTTTAAAAACTTTATTACACAGCATTTTTTTATCACTGAGGATAATTAAATATCAAGTATACCTTTAATACTATCTTTGCAAGCATTGTCAGCATCTTTGTTTTCATTGCCTTTATCAATAAAATCGACCAAAACTTTTATATATAGTTGTTTTGTTAAGGCTGCAGGTCGTATTGCGAGGATAGGCCATATCGTAGAATATCCAACTCGTCTTTCATCAAAGAATAACTTGATAGAGTTATTTAAAGGCTATGCTATCAAGAACAATTTCATCCAAAAATTTTTTACAACCACTGTTCTATAATTTTCCAAAATCTTTCTTCGCCACAAAAAAATTAGGGATTCCAGACTTCCAAGATAAAACATCAGGTTAGACCACATTTGATAATTTCGTTTGTACTAAATTCTTTATTTAGAGCTATAAAAACCCGAACGCTTATCAATATGATGTTGGTTTAAATCCAGAAGACAACAAAGCAGCCATTGAAGTAGTTAACGCTATGATTAGCAAACACGAAGAAATGTTCATGGTAAATCGTTTTTTTTTAATGCTGAAACAATTGTCGCTGAGCACATGCATTCAGGGATATAAAATCAGAATCGGATAATAGACGTATTAACGTATGAAAGCATAAACTAATATATATTTTCTTGAAGCAGGAAACAACCTTTAAATCAATAGTGAGTGACGAATATTTCTTAGCAAAAAAGTGAAATTTACAACAAAAGTGTAGGCTAGTTTGATAGGGTAGGCCGTTTGATAACACATTAATCTTAGAGCTACGGTCATTTTTAATTTCATAAATCTAATTACTCGCTGGCCATCCAAAGTTAATTAAAGCGTTGTTGCATGCTGCGAGAAATTGTTGCATGCTTCGCGAGAGTTATTGAGGTATTTGTTTTCAGTCATATAAAGCATATTGTTTTTGAAATGATACAATGGTATGAATGAGTTTATAAAAAACCTCATCCAAGGAACACAATTATCTCTTGCTGATTTAAATCCGAATGCTCCCCCGCATATTCTAACAACAGTTTTAATATAACTTTTCAACCCCCGCCCGCTGATTTCAACCCTCACTAATATTAAGGAATTAAAAAATATTTATTGCTATTTAGATATCTGCTGAAGATCATGATGGGACTTTGCGTATTTTATTGGAATACGATCCGGAAACTGTTGATTACGTCCTTCGAAAAAAAGCCACAAAGACGAGTTTGACAGAGTAAGTCTTTGTCTTTATATTCGCATGTTGAAAATTGTCATGGTAACAAGAGTAATTTGTTCCACTCTTATAGCTCTGAGAAATTTACAAATATTTCATCAGGCTGCATATTTCGCATACTGCATTAATGGCGCACACAAACCGCTAAACTTGAGCTATGGATATTTTGTATAGAGGTTGTCCTACGCACTGTAACTGTGTTGTGACTTGAGCTTTAAACATCTGGATTGTCTAGATCTAGGTCGGCTAGGTTACCACTGCGCTACAGAGGAAATCCAACAGTTTTTTAATTTTATGTTATAATTGGAGCATTTTGAATCGATATATATATTCTTTCTTATAACATTTCGTACGAAAAATGTTTAACCCTATCTAGACTGGTGGGGCTGTTTTTAGGTTTATTTGACTGGGGGAGGGGGGGAGCAATGTGACCCCCCTGATATCTCGAGATATGCCTTCAAACTTAGTAGAGATGTGTACCATTTTTTTATGACATCATCATTTCTGAAAGTACCATCGCTATTTTCGTGAATTTTGATGATTTATGTTGATCGTAATTTTTATTCACTAAGAAGCTACAACAAAAAGCTACTGGTGATGCCTGATAGCCACGCGGTTTAGATGAGATAAATACACCTTTGTGTTTCGTATACTTACCTACTGGTGTGCAATGGGGCGCCGAAATATGTACAAATATTTTAAAAATTTCGAAAATATCGAAGAATATCTATTATTGTTTCTCTCAGAAAGTATCCTTTGTCAGTTATATTTTAAAGATACGTTACGCAGTGGATGATGTATGCGAAGTACAATAACTATATGACGTGCCAAAACGTCTAAAATTCTAATTGAGGTGCCAAATGTGCTACAATTACGAAAAAGATGCCATAGTTATGGAGCAGGGGTTAATAAAAGAATAATCATGTCTCATGTTCTTATAATTATTTTAGCACACATATAATATCAAACTCGTTAATATTTGTATGCAATTAACTTAGTTCATCCATCAAACAAAACAAAAAAACAGAAATTATTTTTTTTTATTTTGGGTGGTTTCAAGAAATGACCAATAGACAACGAAGCAGAAAATATATTGACTCGAAATTTTCAGAAGTTGTGTCCAAGAGATAAAAACTAAAAGTTATGTAAAAAGAAACCACAGGGGGGAGGGGGGGTCCCCAGTCTAGATAGGGTTAAAGCATGTGTTTCTGTTGCTAATATCAGTCAATATCAAGAATTGAGTAGAATGGGTCTCACATTTTAGTAACAAATTGATTTTCAAGTAACAAAATTTAGTTTAAATAGCTCGTTATCAACAGCTTACCAAAAACCGGTTCTAGTAAAAAGGTAATCCTCATAATGCTGTCAGGGACGGATTTATACTATGTGAGCTTTGTGAATTCAAATTATTTTCTATATCCGTGGCTGTCTGGTGCGTCTTGTGTACCTCCTAAACAGTAACATTAATTGTAGTTTAATAATCATAGTATAAACAATTTAAACAATTTCGTGTAGGGTTATAATAGGAGTAACGGAAGACGAGGTTAATATCTCTCACAATATCAATATAAGGCGACCATCAAGCACAGGACCTCGACCCAAATACAGTAATGAAGAAATCTCTTTTCAGAAGAGCAATTCATTTAATCAAGGTCCTTATAAACCATTTATCCGTCGTCGAAGAGACAGTTCTGGTAGTCGTCCAACATCAACACGATCGGATCCTCCAGATAGAAATAGTTTAAGAAAATCTGGACTTGGTACTCCACCAAAGCAGAAACGTAAGACATCGAAGGTATTTGCAGATTCCGAAGAATTAGAAACAGCAGGTAATAACCGTAATTCAGGTAGCCCAAGAGACAGTGGTGTTGTCTTGACATCCAGCCCGCCATTCCAAAGAAACTTCTTACGAAACTCAATGGACGCCAAAGATATAATTTCGAAAAGAACCGGAGTTGATTCTTTACAAATACCTGGAGAGCTTATCGAGAAAATTTCACCCGTTTCGTCTCCATCGATTAGTAAACAAAAAATAGTGCGAAGGAAACAAAGCCGAGATCGAGATTCTCGAGACTCAGCATATGAAAGTGGAATGCAAGGAATGTTTAACCGAAAGTCAGCAACTACCTCAATTCATGTTAGTTTATCGGAAGAAGTAGACAATCTGGCTGATTCCCTAACGAACATTAGCACTAGCCAATCAGCCACAGATTTGCGGATAGTTCATTCAGGAAGTAGCAGTGAATCACCAAAATCTCCGACTATATTTTTAAGTGCCGTGTTAGAAGCGCCATCATTCGTGCAAAACACACATAACCAAAACACAACAGCGGTATCTAGAAAAATTTCATTGCCGGCATTTTCAATAAATGACCGTCATCCTATTAAGGTTCCTAGTAAAGCCTCAAGCGTTGACGGAGACCGTTTTTCCGTCGCTGGAAACACGAACGTAAATCATAGCAATAAAGATTCAAATTCTTCGTCAATTGATTGGAGTAGTGAGGTCGACTGGCCGGAATGGAATATTAATCCACGGCAAAGTCAATTTCCAACACAAGAGACTACGCTGTAAACGAAGTTTATCTGGTGGAATTTACAAGAAACTACGCTCTAAACGAAATTTACCAGTGGAATTCACTCAAAATTGCATTGGGAAGAGAGAAGCATTTTCCCGAAATTTCACAACCAACAACCGAGGGAATGTCTGGGAAGAATAAACGAAAATAATTCTCATAACATGCATTCTACAGGGAAGTCCAAACTGAAAAATAAATGTTTGCGCAGGAAAGTATTTGAACTGGACTGGAAACTAGATGATCGGTTGTCATGGCATCGCAATGATTTTTAACTATTTTATTTAATTTATTCCGTTTGTGTATAATATTAAAATCGCACAAATTATATTTTTATAGGAAGGTACTTTGAAGTTCCTTATTACGTAATTTTAGATACATACATTTCGAGCCTATGGTGTATGTCTATACGCTTTTGTGGATAATACACTATCATACCAAGTCGCCACTAGAGCCTTTTATATCTGTCGCCAGTATCGCTTAGCGATAACAAAGTTAAATTCCCTGGGGACGGGGAACGTGACTATTAAATGTTTTTAAATTTTCGATATACCCTTGATCTGGTTTTCGTGTAAAACATAATTTTCAAATGGTGTGAAGGATGTCCTGATAAATGAAGCATATTTGTCATGAATATAACCAGAAATCTGTTCCAATTTTATATCACAAAAGTTATGAAAGTATGTTTAATAATTTCTAGATATCTGATTGGTTAACGATTACGTAATGGTACAAATTTCGTAATAATTAACCAATAAGTTACCATGCTGTTTCGCTAGCACGAAATATTCGCCATCTTCACAGACGAATCCGCCTTTTAGGAGTTCTAATAAACATTTTGTTACCTGTTACATTTCATGAATAAATAACCAAGGAATACAATCTTCTTGTAGAGTTACCTGTCTCCCGAAGGATGTTGTTCAATCTATTAACTCTGATAATTGCATCCATTTTTATACACTCTCTACTTATGCCGCTGTCATTTTCAAAAGATAAATTGAAAATACATTATTATTATTATTATTAATACACTGCTAAACGTACAAGAAGCTTTGCCGGTATAATTACACGATTCTCTAATATCACTGATTCCTGACTACACTTCTATGACCGTCCGATAATAGTATTATCGTTTATCCAAGTTGTTTACACCTGGCTTACAAGAGATCCAATTTGAACTCAAACCGGTTTGACTTGTATGCTGTAAAACGAGAAAAACAAATAATTGCAGTAAATGAACAACCGTGCATGCGCAGTAAAATATCTAACCAGTTTGAGTTATGGTCACGTGCAACAGTTATGTTTATCCATTAACTGCAGTTAATATTTAATATTGTTGTAGTTAAAATAAATATCCAAATATTGAAGAAGTAAAACGAAGGGAGAATCCTCAAGGCGGGGTGAAAAGGCGAAACTTTCGTGCAAGCGAATGATTAAGTTATAAGCGAGTAAGGCGAAACAGCCCATGAACATAGTAAAGATAGCACTAGAAATAATATTGTTGAGGAAAAAAATGTTTTTAATGTGGAAATATTTTACTTGATATATTTGAGTTAGTATTCATACTGTGTATGCATGGTGTGAGTTTATATGAACTCGTGACGTTATTAAATTTGTTCCCAGTTACATGTCTTCTTTATGTAAAAGGGATAAGGGCACGAAGCATGATGATGGCTACAAAGTGAAGGTACGTCACGTATTTAGGTACTTACACAAAACTTTCTTCCCAGATTCCCTGATATTCAGGAATCGCCGAATATTTAATTTTTTTATATTCATATATTAAATTTTAATAATCAACCCTGGACGTGTTATTTTAAGTAAAGAGTGAAAATCTTTCCAAAATAATATTCCACTACACGTGATACGAAAGTGCTAAAGATATAGCTAAGGATGTTTGGATTAAGTTTTCACAACCGAAGGTAACCAAAGGATTATGCAACCCTTTGATCAAGGCACAGTCGAAGTGTATACCGTCTTTAGGACTGTTTCCACCCAATTTTTCCTAGACAGATAAAACTTTCCGCTGCGCCCGTAACAAACA
>JANTOQ010590900.1:0-10669 GCA_027564595.1 Bythotiara depressa
TTCATTGATGATTTATTTTTGTAACTGTTCATTTTCTTTTGTTGTTCCCAGAGTAAAAACTGTGGTGAATTTTCATTAAATTCACAAGGCTTCTTCGTAACTATTTCTGTTATAAGTTCATGTGTTTCTATGTCCACTTTCATTCCTTCTTTCACTATAAATTGTTCTATTTTCTTCTCCAGATGCTCTCTATTTCTCAATAATGACCACCTTTCTTTTCGTAATTGATGGTGTCTTGTTAAATAAACATTTGGTGTGGATTTCTTTATAAAGGAGTCAGATTCACCCAGACGGTTGATTGTTGTGGTTATAACTGCTCGATGTTATTGACAGCTATTACAGCGAGGTCTGTTCATAAGTATTAGTACATCACAGCTCAATGTCCTAATAATTTTACAGTTATCAATGCTACTTAAACGTTAGTTCTCTATTCTTGCTTTATTTTGTTTGTTTGCATTATAGAACACCAATTCTGCACCTTTGCTTAATTTGTGTGCCACTAATTTAGGAAAATCATTATTTCCAATACAGATATGTGCATTTGACACAGTTTCAAAAAAATGCTGCAAATTATTCATACATAATTTCGTAGGTAAAGTTGACATTAACTGCCCTCCACAAGGCACCTCACGTTCATATAAAAAATTTTCATGGAAAGTGTAACAACTGCTACATTGTTGTTTACCACAGCAACTTTGCAAAATATATGACTATCACTAATTATACACCCAGATTTCTGAGTATTAAAGCCATGCCTTTTGGCATGCACCATTACATCCTCCATAGATAGCACTTTTAACAAATCTGGTTTTTCAATCTGAGGATTGTCTCTATCAGTCCCCTGGGAGACCTTCACTGAATATATATGTTTTGTAGGTGATGTAATGTACACAGCTGGCATAAGTCGGAGTGCCTATCAAAAGTTGCAATTTGCTGTAACTCTACCACATCCTGTGTTCCATGACACCTGTCTAATTGCCTTCTACATGTGTTGCATATGCATGGTGGATCAGTATTAATATCATCATCAGCAACATTGTGATTAAAAAGTGCTTTTATAGCAATAGAATATTCAGTTACCCTTCTTGGGATAGGATATGTTCTGCCAGTCTTACTGTTTCTGCAACAGAGTCTACAAACAGATGACAATCGTGTGATGTGAGAATCCATGATCTTGCTATATTGCTAGCTAGCTACTTTGTTTCCTTTTTAACCTACAAAAAACACAAAACTCAGGTAATTAACTGCACAAATTTAAGCATTTTAAAAGTCTTTGTAGGGTACATACAAAATCAAGATGGCGTGTGTTGTAGCAAGACTACTCTCCACACTTTCTACAAGTTTTGTTATTTTATATTATATATAGCTAGCTACAGTAAAGTTTCTACGAAAATATCATCTCTTCCACACCACCTGCCTTGTAAATATTCCGTCCAGAAAAATATTCAAAGTAATATTATTATTACTAGCTCGTCGGCAACTAGCTAGCTAAGGCTCTAGCTAGCTACCTAGCTGCCTACAAATATTGTACTACTGCTCTCCCAGTTAACAAAATAAAAACATCTGCCGTCAAAACATTCTGACTGCCGTCAAAAATTACTACAAATATTTAAGTTTACTATTGTTTAACATTACCATAGGCTGTGTGTCGTCTTTTCTGATGCTAGTGTTCAACTAAAATTTAGACTTTCTTTTGACGACCTTTGAAGCTATTTATCATCCTTGATGTATATCATACAACTCCAGTAAACCCGGTTACAAACTTGTTTCCAGCATAGTGTAGATGAATATTTGTATAGAAAGGCAATTATAAAGACTATAGCAACTACTTCCAATCGTTAAAACCGTCGATTAGTCAGTGGATTTACTTGTAATTGCATAGCTCTGGGGAAACACATTGCTTCATGTGCAATAAACACATATCGCTTTTGATCACTATTTTTAAAAATCGAGCGGGAAAATTAGTAACACACCTCCGGTCAAAAAGAGATGCCGAAACAAAGGAAAAGAGAAAAGGAAACAAAAGCTATAAAAAACGCGCTCTATCTAGCTCCGCTCTATAACATCCTTGAGTCAATATATCACTTGTGAAAGGAAACCATTTTGCGGAGTTATCACATTTCCTTCGAAATGGACAATGGAACATCCTAAACCTAAAGGCGCATCGAGAAAATGTTTATTACGTTGGTATAAACGCTCCATTTCCATTGGTTCAATTCAAATAAAAGATACAAAGACGAACCAAGTTCTATATTCACAACTTCATCACTCCAGCAATACTAATCGGAGCCTTGTTTGGTTTTGCATTCATTTTAACAGCTGCCTTCGGAGAACGCATCGGATTATGTGTAACTAATTTATTAACGCTAATTGTATTATTATTGATGGTGTCTGATCAGATTTCTCAGACATCTGACGCTACACCAGTCGTCGGCGTCTTCTTACAAAGTGTTTTAGCTTCTAGCGTTGCAGCTCTCGTTGTATCTTGTGTAACTATCAAATTAATGTTTAGTTCAAGTAAGGACCCTGCAATGATTCATTGGATAGTACGGGTACTGACTAACCACTACCTATGTTATTTGACATTCGTGGATTGCTCTTTTCGGAAGAGAAAGAAGACGATGTATGGAGAGTGTTCCTTTAAACGAGGTATTGGAAAATGTAAACGAATTGTTGACACATGCTGGAAACGAGGAGTTTAATTATGAAAAAAACCTGGGTAAGAGTACTGGGAATCAAGGCGAATGTTATAAAACAATTGACTCAATACTTTCTGATGCAATACAAGAAGGAGCGAAAAAAAATCAAATGGGTGAAATGGAGACAGAATTCAAATACGAACTGACAATGGCTGGAGAGGTTTGGGATCGGATATGCTTGATGTTATACGTCATAGCTTTATTAAGTATAGTATTACACTTGTTTTTATCGGTACCAAACTTTGACGTTGATTAATGAGTTTGCTTTGTAGAAACGTTTTTTTCAAATAGTTTCAAATAAAAAGACATGTTCTTAAGCTTGGTTTCGACTTGGGTTTATTTCGCGTTAATTTTTAAGGTTTGATTTTTCTAGCTCCGCGTTAACCATATTCAGCATTTACCTGCTATCGTTTCCACTTAAAACATTTATTAACGTGTGTTTAGCACTCTTTTCTAGACAAAAAGCATATTTTCCTCATACTCCTCCGTCGAAAACGAAGGTAGTATTACACTAGTGGTAACGTTCCTTGCGAAACCAAGATTTTGGTTCGCAACATTTACCAAAAGAGAGAAAAAGCGGAGACTACCACCGCCTAGGTTAACATCGTATGTCTACAGAGAGTAGCTCCCTTTTTTTTTGTTCCGGTATTTTTAATTCCCTATAAATATAGAATTAGACTAGATTAGACGGCAACTTCTCCACGCATTCCTCGAAGTTTTTTTGTCGAGCACAGTAGATAATAAAAATCTAACAACGGAAGAAGAGCATCACATTTTATACCATTTGCTTTAGCTGAATATGAGTTGCATCTGCTTTTTTGATCTTGCATACTTAATTTTAAAACTCCGTGTAATTTCAAATTCCAAATCAAAATATTTTGATTCCAACTTTGAGATTTAAATTGCGTTAACCGTCGTTAATGTTTGGGTGTTAAATACCTGCTAACATTTCCATTAGGGTTAAAAAATAGCGCGTTTTAACTCACTTGCTTAACGCAAGTTAACGCGAATTAAACCCAAGTCAAAACCAAGCTTTACTGTATAGTTCATGAAATATTCAACTTAAAGTAAATTTGAAATAAAACTAGAGAATAATTTCGTGTTACGTCATTTGTTACGGCTATGACATCAATTTGGAAGTGTATATTATAATACACGAGGTCCATAAATAAAAGATATAAAAACTAATTTTAGAAAACGTTAATACAAACAAAAGTCTCATCCCTTCCAACATTACAAAAAAGCATCATTCCTGTCCGTATAACCTTTTATAAATTAACTATTGCAATGTAGTAGCGATGTTACGTAGAATATATCAAAGGCCTTTTTTTGTAAGTGCTTGACCCTTTAATGCGCAGTGTCCTCAGAAAGGAATTAAAAAATCATTGGCCATTTCTTTGCTATTTTGCTTTATTACGGCGATAATTAATGTAAATATATTTGGTGAAAGCTGATAAGACCCGCATAAAATTATAAACGTTTTCATTGCGAAGATTACCAGGAGGTATGTTTATGCATTAAAAGGTTAATAGTTAGTAGCATATTCCTATGCTGGAAAATGCCAATGTAACACGGCAATCAGAAGGGTTGTTTACGCTACACTACCCAAGCGTCAAAGCATGTCTCTTAATTTCAAACTTACCATGCCTCATATTCATGCGTAAGAATTAATATTCTTTTTCATGAACGCAAGGCGAGACATGGCATGTGTGAATCTGAATCTCCTTTTTTATAAAAAAAAAAAAAAAAAAAATGTTCCGAAGTCTTGGAGGACGCTAGTATGACTGTTATGATGCTACGAATATTTTGGTGAAATTTCAGTTAGATTTTGGATTTGTACTGTCCTGTTAACTTGTGTAATAATGGCACCAGGAGAGCACCCACAAAGCTTAGAAAAATTAATGATTCATCACAAAACATTGCTCTAGTAACATGTGCCTTCAAATGTGTCAAAAAATTACATCGATGTAAACAAAGAATTTGATTGGTTCCTAGAAATTATATTTTACTCTGATTCGCTAATACTTTAGGAAACGGGGTGTTTGATTGACTGACCAATAGAAAATTATGTAATGTTCCCCATCGCAGGTACTTTTTCCAGAATTTTATTTTTGCTTATATAAAGTCTTCGCGTAACACAATACCAAAGAAGGAGAAAAAGGTTCAAGAATGTTAGAAGTTTGTTATGTTTGAAACATGAAGCAGAGGAAAAATATCAGACTGCCCCGTCTTTTAATACTTCAATGTGATAGCACGATGATATTGTATATATTGTTTTTCTATTTATTCTGTATCCCTGCAGTGCATGTATCCTGCTACAATTCCTCCTCCTGGTATATTTACCTGATCCTTTGTCACTATAGTGCACACATCGCATTATTTTGCAGAAACTCGTTGGGATGGTATACATTTAGTGTTAAAAAACACAAGATTTAGCTTGGTTATCACATGGACGTATAAGCGAGATGGACGTGCAACGCTATTATAAAACAAACAAGCTATGCGCGTTGTCAATTGTTCCCAAATGAAATAAGTTTATAATGTTCTTCTGTTTATAAAAGCAATGCATTATCGCTTCGGTGCATTTTGAATTTAGATCGATGAATATGCCGATCTCAATTGCTCAGAAAACATTTATTCTCTCATTACATAAGAATGAAACAGTGTTAGCAATGTTATCGAGACTCTGGCAGTCCGACATATCGTGTAAAACAGTAAAAAGGGCCCAAAGTTTTCATGTTTGGCTGAAGTGACTTTTGAGTGGCTGACAAAACACCAGGTTAAAAACGATGATTTTAACATTTTTTAAATTCCAGTGGATAAGTGAAGTTTGTATTGGAGAAACGTCCGCTGATATTTAACAATCAGTGAACACTCTCGGTGCTCCACGTCAGCATCTACGGTGTAACTTGTTCATATGCAGTGAATGAAATCAAATTTAAGTAAAGTTTATTTACACCAACTGTACATTCGTTCCGGGATGGGCAGAAGTTATTTGGTGGTGCAGATAAATAATTCAATTTGGACTTTGTCGTAACTAATTTTGGTCGATATTTTTTGCCCTCTCTAATGTGTTGTGTATTTTGCCGAATATATTTAATTAGGAAAAAGCTGTATTGGCAGATTTAGATAAAACCCAGAAACTGCCCCGAACGTGGTATTGTCTGGAAAACGTTCCGCCATAAAGGTGTTGAGTTGTTTTATTTCGATCCTCTACGTGCCTATTACATGGGCGTAAGATGTTTTGTACAACGTTACTGCCACTTTTACGTATGAAAAGCTTTTCTTGTGGAGGTTTGAAGTAATTAAATTTCGATCCACCTTTTTCGTAATATAAACGATAATTTTTACCAATTGCACTTGCACTTGATGATGAAATCGAATCTCTGCAACCGTAGCCCGACGTTCGTTTAAATCATTCAGGTTCATCACACAATAAATATGTCCTCCCTACTCGTCTTTTAGTCTAAATTAAAACAAACGCTCTTTACTTGTGAAAACATAATACCAGTTTTTTAAATAAAAAAACACTAAATTTCGAAAATAATTTTCACCGTCAATATAGTTAAAATTCTCTCTTTTGAAACAAAGGTACTACACGATAAGACATTTTGTCAGTATTTCAAATAGGAAACTTTATACTTATACAAGTATTATTTTTGTTTCACTATATACAATCTTATATTAGTTATTATACAAACTTGTAAACTGTTTTATTGACTAAATAAATTACATAACATAACAATTATGTGATTTATATTAAATCTGAAGGAAAGTATCATTCAAAGGTTACTGCACCAGGGCTGTTATATTTCAGCTTCAGTGATGATACTGGTATTTTATCGAGCTGAGCGGCATATAGTAAACATTACGGCGGTGAGTGTAATACCAGAAATCGTAGCAAGTGTAGAACCTGATAAATAACTTAAACGGCCAATGTAACTGAGAGAATCTTTCTAAAGAAACTGATAGAATCTTTCTATTATGTATAGAAACATCGAATTGGTTCCAGAAACATTGCCATTCCGACGGACTTTAAACACTATCCGTTCTAGTTTTGGTAATTTACAATGTTCTGAATTTCCTCTCGTACTCATGGGTGTTGAAGCATTCTATTTTATCGATTTTAATTTTAACACCATTTCCGCCATAAGTTCGGTAACCAACTCTACAAAAAGCCATACTCGCTTCCACTTCAGCCTTTATCTCTGCTCGAGAAAGTGAAGCCAAAATGTCTTCATCAATTACGTTTAATTTTTCTACACTCTGCAACAGACTATTTCTTAAACCTAAAAGTTTCCTTCAGTCAAATTAGGATCCGCTAAACAAGTTTTAACCGTTGCCTGAATTCCCATCGAAGGTATCCTAAGCCTCTTCCTTGTAGCAACCTTTCTCGTGCTAACGCAGACATGATACTTTTAAACTCACTCTAACTAAATGACGTTTATTAACTAAATTACGTTTATTTACAAATACTCGAAATCAAAACATCTCAACAATAAGTTTATAAATGCCCACTGAAATCCAAAATAAAATGCCACTTTTAAATACATTAACCCTTAGACTATAGTAATTCTATAAAAAGTGGACATTTTTCACAAGTTTTTTTGCACCTTAACGGAATGAAAATTTAACGTAGATTACAACGGATCAACTGCTATTTCCTGTAAACGTTTCGTGGCCGAGATATAACCACTGTAACAGATGGTACGAAAAAGACGCAATAACGCGGCTTTCGGAGTCTAAAGGTTAATGCGGAAATGCAAAATTTTTGAAAACAGCCAAATATATCTTATCTGGCGGAGCAATACGTTCGTGGTAAGTTTAAACGGCATGCAAAAAATTATTAAATCCCTATTAACACTCAATATCAATCAAAACCAATTAAACCCACCACTCTTAACAAAACTCACGAATCTAAACACTCTCAATTAAATTAAATTTATCACACTCGAATAAATCAGTCCACTCTAGCCAATTCAACATATCCCAGCTAGGGCTTTGTTTTCATGAAGTGCACGGATAAGAGAAAGAATGTTAAAGGCCTGGGAAAACGATTGCTACAAAGCTTAGCTGCATGCTACAAAGTCGGATGCTTAGAGCCGACTTTGTAGCATTCGTTTCTACAGGTATTTAATTTTTTGCTTTTGCGAACAGAATTTGAACAGAATTCGAACTGTAAAAGTGGAAGAAGGAAAGAGGTTATTTCTTCATTCGTTTCCCCCCATGATGAATAACATAGCTTCAGAACAGTTGTTAGGAATTATTGTGCTTGAAACTGTAGAAGATGAAGAACATACGAATGTTAGAGGTAAAACTAGAAAATGGATTAAGAGAAAAATGGAAAACGGTTTTTTCAACAATATCGTCAAAGAGCTACGTTTAAAAGACACTCAAGTATGTAGAGATGATGCGAATGAGTTATTATTCTTTCAAGTTTGTTTTATTGAAAATAGAGAAATATATTACTCCAATGGAATTAGTGAAAGGTGGTTTAAAGCCAATAGGTCCAGCTGATCGACTGACACCGACTCTCCGCCTTTTCCAAGGGTGAGAGCAAGCGTGCCGTTCCATGTTGTCCTTTCAATTTCGTATATCGAAGAAGGAAATATCGCACATAATGTAGGACGTTTGCTCTGTAATCATTAAAAATATATCAAGCATCTACTTAAAGGTACCAAATACCGCGGAGCGCCGGATCCAAATTGCTGAGCAGTTTAATTTCCGTTGGAATTTCGCAAATGCCATTGGTGCGATCGATGGAAAGCTCATAACCATTCAAAACATGCTGGTGGTGGGTCTTTCTATTATAACTGTATATATATCCATTCTATCGTACTCATGGATGTAGCAGGACCCAACTATGAATGTTTATATGAAGATGTTGGTGCTAACGGAAGATGTAGTGGTGGAGGGATTTGGAGTAATTCCAATATTGCAACACTACTGGAAGAAAATAATATCGGGATTTCTGGTTCAAGGAAATTGCGTGATAGTAGCAGCAAAATACCATTCGTTCTCTTAGGAGATGACGCATTACCTCTGAAAACATACTTAAAGAAACCGCACCCACAAAGAGGTTTGACTGTGGAGAAACGTATTTACAACTACCGACACAGCAGGACACGCAGAATTTCTGAAAGCTTGTTTGGGGTAATTTCTAACATATGGCGTTTACTTAGAGCACCAATTTTATTACAGCCAAAGTCAATTGAAACTATCGTTATGGCAATATTGGTTCTTCACAATTATTTGAGGGAAAGCTTATCTTTGAACATCTATTTCCCACCAGGACTCTCTGATGTTGAGCTAACCTCAGGAGAATATTTACCGGGGAAGTGGCGCGCTGACGAAGTAGCAACACATTCATTTTTTGATTTATCTCCCTCCCAACATTCAGGAAATGTCAATGTATATGCAAAGAAAAATCGTAGTATCTTAACTGATTATTTTGTTAATGAAGGACAAGTGCCATGGCAGTGGGAAAATTGTTGAAATAAATTAAAATAAACTACTAACAAAAAACAAAATAAATACAATTATTGTTTCGATACCGATATATGTTTATGCAAAACACAACAAAATATAAAAATATTTTGCAAAATATCAAAATGTATTGGAGTGGTTTGTTGTGAAGTATGACTTGAATAAGGAACTACTTCTTGCTGTGCTTGGGTATTACTTGGGGTGACACCCATTTCAGCTTCAAAAAGAATATCCATTATTCTTTTTTCAGAAAACATGCGCTTTCGCTTATCCACCAGCTTAAGTTTTTCATCAACATAAAGCGCAAAGGGTAACATACTTTGTGGCTGCATTGACGAGGATCGAGATGTTGCCAAAATGTTTGAGCACCTTTCTAGTATTTCTAGCCTTTTCTCTTCAATACTTTCCCTAATTTTTTCGGTGAAGCTTGGGGTTGGGTTGATTGTCCTCTTCAGCTTCAAATCCATCATTTAATTATGTGTTATTCCTGGCGTTTGTATCCTGGATGTCAATCGCATCTCTAGTGCTACTAGACTGCATTTGCGGTACAAGAAACTGTAGTCTCTTCCAATGAATCCATGAAGATTTGTAGAGCTCATTCGTAGCTTGTCGACTTTTTGTTTTCTTAACCTTCCCGATTTCTCTTCCAAGTTGAGCACGTAGATTATTGATATTTGTTTTTATATCGCTAAATCTCCAATTATTTCCCAAGCTTTCTGCAATCTCTTTATAAGCGACTTCACGTTTTTCACATTTACTATATTCTTTGTCATAGATATCACACAGACACGTCCGTTCTTCTAATAATTCAATGAGAGTTACAATATTTTCTTATTTCCATTTTTTGGTATTTCTTTTGGCTTTTTTATCTTTCTTATTGACATAAAATTTATTCTTCTGCCACTTCTGACATGTGTTCCTTGTCGTCCTGCATGTTTTTTTATGTGTTCTGTTTAGCCATGTTTTGTTTATCATTGTACATTTCAAACGCAATTTGAACGCAATACGAATGAATTTCGACTTCATTAAACCATATTTAGTCCGACTTTGTAGCATGATATTGGCAAACGAGTACTACATGGAAAATTTGTAGCAAGCTACGTGTTACAAAAATGAGAGTGTTCATACTTGTACGCTACATGAGATTTTGTAGCATGTAGCACACAAAAAACGGCGAAACGAATCCGACTTTGTAGCATTCGTTTCCCCAGGCCTTTAATTATGATCACGGCGGGCAAAAACAAGGGTAAAAATGCGCCATTAATCAGTTCTTTCAAATTTGTGTCTATTAAGTTATCGTAACTGTCGCAAATTATATTACCTTAAACTATAATAATGTTATTTACTAACATGTGATCTAGTCAAATGTCACTTTAATTAGATCGATATGGCCATTAATTACCATTAATCTGGTGACCTGCAAATTTTAGAAATCTTTAAAATTGCCATTGGAGATAATCTAATTACACCATTCGAAAGATCTT
>JANTOQ010591011.1:0-10667 GCA_027564595.1 Bythotiara depressa
TTGTTTATTTATAGCTTTGAACTATATCAAATATAATATTGCGTTCACAAAGTTGTGCTTGTCGTCCATAATTTATCTTTCGCCCTTATCCGCTGAACCATGCGCTTTTAACCCTATTCATCCCAGGCTTTTTGGGGCGGTTCCGGACTCCATAACTTTTGATAAAGATGTGCAATAACGGATTCCGCCCAATGATGAATAGGGTTAAGGTTGCGAGAGTTGGTTGCCTTTGCTCTTTGTATTTAGTTTAATGCCTTCCATTAGGCAGAGTTTGCATAGGGCCTACAAAAATAAGTAAGTAAAAGGTGTTATGGTCGAGCTACCTTGTGTCACCTTTTTTGATATACATATATGATAACGGTGTAGCCAGTGACGGATTTCGGAATCTAACGATCCCTCATCAGTTTTTAACTTACGGGTAGTCCAATGGAAATATATATATGTTTCTAAGGTTTAAGTGTGCCACTTCATTGATAAATATAGCAATCCTAGTTTAAATCACAGATCAATGTGTTAGTAAACTAACTAAAAATGGTTGTTTAAGTATTTGTCATTCTTGAGATATGCTGGCCAGGGCATGGTCATCCTCGTTCCCAGAGCCTCTTTCCCATTTTGATATAAGTGATGGCGGAATATTTGATATCGCCCTCCGATATCAAAATGAAAAAGAACCACTGGGTACGAGGTTGGGGCATGGTGTACCTTTTGGCGTTGTCCACCATTTCCCCCAATAATCATGGTAACCAAGACCTGCATTTTTGAAAAAAACAATCAAGAAGCTTAATTAACACTAACACTGCTACTAACAAACTGGAGTTGAAACGGCAAGAAATTCTGAAACAACGAAATATATGACGTGGAAAACTGCCAATATGCTTTATGTGACGCGACCTTTGCTTTTTGCTCATATATTTATAAATTTCGATTTTTTTTTCTGTTCAAGCTAGGTATTAACACCTTACAAACACTCACATACACAACACTGCACCACTAGCTGACGAGGACAATTAATGTATATCGTCAGACTATTGGCGCACACAATATATATAACATATCGTGATCGTGGCCCAGCGCGGATAGTATGTTCCTCCACGTGGAAACGTTGCCCAACGACTCATCCGTAAACCTCTACACAAGATAAATGTTTTTGCTCTAGCCGGGAATCGAAGCAGGTGTCGCTCGTTTTGATCCAAACAGATAGACATTATACACAAATGCAGTGGAGTAATTCTTCAAATTTACAGAAAAAACAGCATCCTAAATAACCTAGTAAAACTAATCTTTTTTCTTACCCTTTTCCATTCTTACAATTATTTACTTTCTTTCTTAATAAGGTAAGAGATATATATAAAAAATAATGAAAAGAGCGGAATAGTGCGCAGCATAATTTACATAATTTAAGACCTCCAAATGAAGCTTAAATTACTTTTTAAAATTTACACTATAACCTGGTTCTGACATATTCTTTTGCGATTAGTATTAAATTATATATAGAGAATAATCTACAATTATATAAATTAAGCAAAGCTTCATATATCACAAAGGTTATTTAGGTGAAGTATTATGGGGAATTGATTGGTAGTTTAGTGATAAACATCTAAATACCGCTTTATTATTAAACATTTTATCGCCAATTTCATTTCTTTTTTCTGCCACAACATAAAAGTAGGGGATACGTACAATAAAATTCTGGAAAGGAAGTTAAAATTTATTTCTGCTCTGGGGAGTCTAGTCACCTGGACACCAGAAACACAAAAAACTAATATTGCTTCCACGAGTATCAAAATTAGTTTGCGTAAACGATCTCATTGAAGATAAAAACTCTTTAAAAATTATTTCAAAGATTAATAAAAACATCTGCGAACAGCACGTCAAGTACCATAAACTGCCATGTATAAGCCCATGACTTATCAATGGAAATAGTACGTTTTTGCTGGGATTATCTATGCGTGGGCTTATCCATGGATGGGCTTATATATGGGCATCGTGTTTGTGTTAGTGGAAAGACTAAAGAACAACACCAAGTTTGCAACTTCAGTGTTTTTTATGTTTTTACCTTCGATTCACACAAGTGTTATAGACTTAAACAATACATACATATAAAACAGTCATTCATCATCACTTGTATAATCATCATCCTGACTGCGTTCATCGTCGTGACTCTCTTCACTATCATCGGCATCTTCTGTTTCGCTGAGGAGATTGAACTCACTTTCCGGTCTTGGCATTTCGTAGCCTTCGAATTCACGGATATTAACGAGATGATTCTCTGTACCATCAAGATTGTTGGACATCAGCACTGCTAACGCAATAAGGTAGTGTCAAAAAAGGAACAAAGAAACCAACGAAAAAACAAACCAAGAAACAAACTGTCGTAGGGAATGTTCCTCAACTGCTCTCAAAGGTTTTGTACCCAGTGATGAAAGAATGGAACATTTTATTTATGCAAGCAAAAATAGATGGGGAAAACAGACGCGAACCAGAAGGTACCTGTATTCCTGGTGATAGTAATGAGATACCGTGTACTAACCTTATTTATAAGAATGAAAATAAAAGAAGAAGAGAAATGAATCAGGTTTCCAATCACATGTCTTTTCTTCCAGATTTCGCTTCCTGGGTTAATCTATGGGTGAGCTTATTCATGGGTGGGCTTATCTATCGCTCAGCCAGAAACCGTCCTTGTCAAGTTCATTCGGGAAACTAATGTCTTGCGATCGGTTGTTTGTTTATATCAGCGAAAATACAGAAAGTAAAACCTTAATTTTCTGCAACCTTTCCCAAGGAATAAACGAGATAGTAGTAGAGAAAGTTAGTTTAATTACTTACTCTTATATAAGAAACTTTCATTTCATCTGCAAAATTAATTTTGCTTTGATATTGGTAGATTGGGAAATGACAGATACGCAACGGGGGGGGGATATATCACCTCGAGATGGGGATGATCTCAATGACCTGCTGGATGAGCATCCAAGCGTTGAAACCAATAACACTTCAGACTATGAGGTGTCTCGGCCCCATGTAAATCATAATGTTTCCCTGTAACATATTTATGAGTTACTACAGCAGGCCCATGTTCCTAAACATGTCATCTTAATCTCTGTGGACCCCACTGAAGATAGTGCTGGCATTCTAGAAGACATTTTACAGTAATATGAGAAAGTAGAATTAAGATAAGCCTCCTTACATGCCAAATTGGCCAAGATCATGCAGGATTTAGCCTGGGGAATTTTCAAATAAGAAAAGTTTGATGTTGTTTTGAATGAAAACATACCTCCAAAAATCTTGGATGGATTAGAGGTGACTCTAGTAACAAAGTGTTCTGGAAAAAGATTTCCCACATAAGCAAGTCCTTTGATTTAAAATTACAAAACATTCAGGCCTCAATATAAAAGGCTTTTACTGTCACAAGCTATATGGCTGATTATTTATTTACTTCCAAAAGTGAAACTGACTCTGCTAAATTACAGGAAATCTTAGAAAACACTATCAGAAAATGTGCTGACTCAGCAATGATATTGGGAAAACTAAATTATGATCTCCTTTCATGTCTACGTGAACATATAATACCTGAACTTAACCATAGCTACACACAGTTAAATTTTCCACGGGGGAGCCACCCCAAATTACTGTTTGGAGATGATTTATCTAAAACTATTAAGGAAATTTCGGAAACAAACAAAGTAGGATAAGCCCTATCAAAGAGGCCTTAACTTATAATGCCAAAATATACCAGTTTCTCTAGGAGTCCTTTATTCCGGTCTCAAAATCAAAATTTTGGAAATCCTTCTTTAGGTCAGCAAAGAGATAGGCTTCGACACACCAACCGTTACCAGCCAATCCAGCAAAATGGACCCAATGCCAGACTTCCAGAACATTCTCAAAAAGGACGGATATGCAAAAACAGAAATAGAGGCACAAGAATTCCAAAAACAAGGCAAATAAAGTTAAAATGAATCTGGAACAAAATAATCAGAATTTCTAAGCAGGTTTTATAAAACACATAAAAGAAAAATGAAGGAAAATTATCTGTGACAAATGGATAATGAATACAGTGTCTGACAAATGGATAATGAATACAGTGTCTGGGGCAACCATTGAAATAGATGATATTTGAGATATGGAACAAAATAATGTCTCTACTGAACAATTATTATCAGACAGTGAAAAAACACTGTTCGGGAAGGAGATAAAGAGTCTTAGAAACAGTGTCAGACACAGATCAAGGTTATATTTCCTCCATATTTCTTAGGGGGAAAAGGTGATAAAAGTCATAGGTTGATCCTTAACATTAAGAAGTTTAACAGGCATGTGATTTACAGACATTTTAAAATGGACAACTTGACCATTGCGTTAGGCATGCTAAGAAAGGACTCTTTCATGGCAAGTATTGACTTGACATATGCCTACTATTCTGTGCCTGGGCAATAGCAGACCAAATATATTTTCCATTTAAATTCGAGGGAAAACTTTACAAATATGTGTCTACCCAATGGATGTGCTTCAGCTGCTTGGATCAACAGATAGACTGGCCTAAATGAAACAGTATATGTGATAGCTAAAAATATTTGGGTTTTTGTATAGAAAGGAAAATTTAGTTTTATGATGCCTACATGAAATAAAAAGGAAATAAAATTGCAGATTTTGAATCTAGAGACAATTTACAATGGTAATGGTAACCAAATCTATTTGATAAAATAGTTCAAAAACTTCGGAAACCCAAAATAGATCTTCTTTGCTTCCAGAGCAAATAACAAATTATAATTCTTATTATCCGGACCCAACAGCGATTGGGGTGGATGCTTTTGCTTGTGATTGGGGAAAGGAACTATTTTATGCCTTCTCATCTTTTTTCTGAATATCAAGAATAGTGCAGAAGATAGAAAGAGATCAAGCAGAAGATATTTTAATCTTACCAATATTTACAACATAGCCTTGGTTTCCAAGTGTGAAGAGAATTCTCAAAAAATCCCCTTTAGAGTTACCTGATAGTGATAAAAATCCCTATATTTTCCTTAGAGGCGGAAAAACCTTCCATATCTGCCAACAAGGAAACTAGCGGCATGTCATGTATTAGGGAATCGTATGAAAAACGTGGCATACCGAAGAAAACTACATAGGTCATCAAGCTCCTGCAAGAATGACACTTAACCAAGATATGATACATACATCAAAAGATGGATGCAATTTTGAGGTGACCAAAATCTCGATCCCTATATGTCATCTGTATGTATAGCATTAACATACCTGCATTCATGATTCAACCTTCAAATTTACATCTTGTACAGAGGTTTACGGATGAAACGTTGGGCAACGTTTCCAGGTTGAGGGACCTACTGTCCTCGCTGGGCCACGGCCACTATATGTTATATGTTGTGTGCGCCACTAGTCTGACAATGTACATTAATTGTCCTCGTCAGCTAGTGGTGCAGTGTTGTGTATGTGAGTGTCTGTAAGGTGTTAATAAGAAACTTGAATATGAAAAAAAAAAAAAAAGCATCTAGACTAGCTAGCTAGATATAAAAACGGCAAATAGTTTAGCTGGTTTTAGCTAGTTAACTAAAATTACAGTATCTTCTACAACAACTAACTAGTCTTGGTGAATGAATGTAAAAAACTAGCTAACTGCCAAAAACAACACTTCTCTCAAATAATTAAGATAAACTAGCTAGCTAGCTCTCTCAAACAACGGAGAATTTCCTCCTATAAACATGACCCGCGACTTATCCCGCATATAAAATCTGGTCTTAACACGAAAGTTGTGTGTGAAACAAAACGCTAACGCGATTGAACAATTAAGTTTGTAATTAACATAATTTAGAGTATTTTTTATTTGATCGTTACTCGCGTTGAAACAATAGAAACAACGTTTTATACTTCTTCAGATAAACTTCTCATAATCAAAAATAATTGTTATAAGATTTAAAAACTGACGTAGGTAAGCTAGTTAGCTATTATATATTATAACATTATCATTCTACAAAAATATAGAAATTTGAATACGCTCTTTAGCCACAAAGTTCTAAAAAAGGGTTTTACAAATTCGTCATCTCACATATGTACAATGTGCTTTATTCACGGAAATGTAAAAACATTTTTGGTGGATAAGAGGATTTCTCAATCGTCACAATTCAGCATCTAGCTAATTTAAATTTTATTTTCTAAGAGTTAGTTTACTGTCAACAAAGATATTTGAAACATCTGATCCATGTTCACCAATATGAAACGTTTCTAATTTCGTCAGCGTTGCTATCTGCACAATATTTACGGTTACGTTTCTTATAAGTAAACGTATCAAATATGTAATCTTTGTTACAGCAACATCGAAAAAACATCGTCTTCTTATATTGAAACCTGTAATATTTCGTTTAATTAACAATTAACAACTCTAAAATCTCTTCTTCTTTTCACTTGTGACTTTCTCCGTATTTGCTAATTGGAATATCTAAAATCCCGTACTCGTAGTTTTTAGCATTGGTAACCTGTTCCAGGAGGAAAAACATTCAAAACCTCACTTCTTTTCACGAACAACTCTCTCCATGATGTGTTCTCCACCGTTTTGTTGTTTGTTGTCAATTTTACGATTACCGATGTGTAAAATGTGTAATATGTAATTGGTTTCAAAATTAATCAGAAACATAAATCAAAGCACTTACCTTGCGTTAGTTTACATGCACGAGGTATTACCAATATCAAAGCCACCTAACTTGTGAACCAATAAGCATACTACCATTATGGTACGGATTCCCGGAGCTGCGAGGACAAGGTTTTGCAACTAAACTTTACAATAATTATTTACATTGATGGCTTTATCTTCTACATCAACACTAGCACCGTGTTTTAATGTCCCGTGATATTATTTTCGTATTTGCGTATATTACGAATGAACATCATAAAAGGAAGCATCACAATTCTTGAATTATTATACACTACATAACTAAGAACCATGTTGATGTTGTAACATAATTTTTTAATCCTCTATTATAACCATCATTCTATTTACATCTTTTTATATTATCTATCTAAGCTTAAAAGAGCATAGCACGCAATGTTTAATTTCTGTAAATGAACATGGAAGTAATGACGTCAAAATAATTTTTATCTTGGTCATGCTCATATCGTGTTACAATTTTGTTTGATTTAATTGTATTCTACAGTATGACCAAAAGGTAAGTTAGCACAATGGTAGATGGAACTGTTATTACAGTGGTAGACGGAGCTGTAGTACAATAGTGGATAGTAATAGTAATAGTTTTATAGAATACAATGTAAAAAGTAAAGTACAAAAATCGTTGAAACGAATATGTATCACGAAAGATGGGCAACGACTGGCGAAAAACACGAATTATATGCATTTGTATTGCTGCAGAGGGAAGTTGATTTAACCAAGTAGATAATATATTTGTCATACCTCCCGCTGACAAAAATTTTCAAGAACTTATAACACGAACATTTGTGAATTTTTAGAACTATAATACGAACATTTGTGAATTTTTAGACAGCAGAAAGAATATGATTAACAAGAGACGAAAATAATACGTGGTAATTCCGGAAGCATATATTCAATTTATTTATACAAATTACTGACGATTAACAAACAGTTTAGATTTTTATAGGGCATCCCTAAAATCAATAGAAGCTTCAGTGACATTTTTCGAAAATGGGATTGTTGAACTTGCAAAATCAGACACCATATAATAAAAAGGTGTTAAACTTTTTAATGGAATTAGAACGGAGATAATTAAGTAATTGTTTGGTCTAACATATGCCTTCAGTTTTGTGTCGTGAACTGTTGTGTGGTTTATTGGCAACCCTGATATTTTTTCACCCTTAAACAATTGTTTTGGGAAAGGTTTCAAGGAGTTGTAAAACTGACTTTAGTTTTTATCCGAATTTCTTCTTAATGTAATTCCGTGCGGAATAAAACGCAAAAGTTGAAATATATCCAACTTTGTGAAATGTTGACTATTTCTTGTACTACTCTTTATAAAATCTACTCATGCGATGGCGTAGACATCGTATGTTTAATCTACGCAGTGTTTTAACGCCAGGGGCGTTATCTATATCTCTGATGATTTTTGGCGATAACGTCCAAACCTTCTAAGACTCCCCTGTATTGTTTTCTGTTCGCAGTGCATTATGAATGTGGTATTATTGCGCCTTTATAACGCTCAGCCTGCGTAAAGACCTGCTCAATGCCTTTCGGCGGGTTTGTTCGCAGGCGAGCACCCTCCCGTGTTGCATTTTTTTTAATGGCAATGTTTGTATCAATCAAGTGAAAGTATAATTATAGTCTGCGAAGGAGAGAGCGCACGCGTGCTCACAATAAACATAACCAGGGAGGATATATCCTCCATGACATAACAAACTACGTCTTTCCTCGCAGAGAGCCAGCGAAAAAAGATGTGATAAAGTAGTTGATGTAGAAGAAGCTTTATTTTGTATTTGTTTACTGTTAATAAGGCCAGTGAATTTTATTGTTAACTTTTTGGTACTCTCTTTTTTGAGTTGCTGCAGTTTTTATCTGTTTAGATAGGCTGTTTAGCTAGCTAGCTACAGATCTTGTCTGCTAGCTGCGCTCATCCCATATTATATTATTGGCACTATTTGTCCAGCTTTTTTCTGGTTTGTTTCTCTTGTTAAATTTGCTTGAAACTTATTAGCAGCCGTATATAGCTAGCTCTAGCTAGCTAGTTTATTTAAATACTTGTCAGGTATTGTTGAGAGAAGTGTTGTTTTTGGCAAGTAAGATAGCTATCTAGAGGTAGTTTTTCACATTCGTTCACCAAGAATTGTTAGTTGTTGTGTAGAAGATACTGTAATGTTTGTTAGGTAGCTACCTAAAACCTGCTAATAATTTCCCGTTTTTATAGCTATATGCCTTGTGTAAGTGATAAAACTGACTATTATCTCACGAAAATACCAGTGCTGTTGAACGAAGTAAATGTGACTTTTATGAATACTAGGAAAGGTGTGTACCTTCATGACCTTGTGTAAATGTTTTGTTATAGTAAGCTCCCTGGTAAATTTTGAATCATTTCGAGCTACCTAAGTACCTCAAAGATAGTGTTTTTGAATTGT
This sequence comes from Bythotiara depressa, assembly GCA_027564595.1. Classification (NCBI taxonomy): domain Eukaryota; kingdom Metazoa; phylum Cnidaria; class Hydrozoa; order Anthoathecata; family Bythotiaridae; genus Bythotiara; species Bythotiara depressa. The sequence continues at coordinate 9,079 of JANTOQ010591011.1, forward strand.
ACAGCTAGCTAGCTAACTTTTTTTTTTTTTTTTTTGCCGCTAATGTTTTAGTAGAGCTGCACTAGCAGTTAGTACATATAGTGTAGATCTAGAAAAAATTTGTTTGAAATTTGTTTTTAGGCTTGTTGTAATACAAGGAAACTTTATAAATATATATAAAAAATTTATAAGGAAATGTTGACAATTTAGCTGAAACACCCTTTTCGCTTAAACCTATGTATTTTTTTCCACGACTGTGTCCAGAGCATATCTTTCTATCTTTCTAATATAGTATCAAAGTGCACGTGTAATTTCTAACCATTTAGAGCTAGCTAATTACTCAGAAAGAGCTAGCACTACAAGTTTGGTTTATAAGTTAAATGACATGATATGGAGCACAAAATAATAAATACCACCATATATACGTATCTAAAACCCAGTTTGTAAGTGATTATTTTTTCAATTTCCCTCACGCTACCGCCGCCATTTTCTTCTAAGAAGCTTCTTGTTCATAAAGTTTTGGCCGTACTAGTGTCCAGATCTATTGCTATTGTTGAAAATATCGTGACGTCAGATGTAAGTAGTTTCAAGCAATAGCGTAAAGTAGCTCTTGTTTGGCCGGGAAACAAGTTCATTCCATTCTGGGAGTCGTATCGAAAGAGACGTAAAAAATAAAAATGCCACATTGTGTTGCTTTTGGGTGTTCTAACCAAAGCAATTTTAATAAGGATGTTTTATATCATCAGTTTCCCAAAGACAAAATATTACGTCAAACATAGATCAAAGCAGTGGACGAACAGAGCTTCCAAAAACGCAGGCGCGCGCGTATTTAAGGGTAGTCAAACGAGTCAGCTGACTTATGTTTGAATTCTAAACCCAAAATTGTTCATCCACAAAAAGTAAGAAAGAAATTCGACTTAAGAATGTCTCAATAGTTTTTCCTGTCTCCTGGTAACTTCATCTGCATTACTATCTCACGATAGAATGGCATTGTTATTTAGCCTTTTCTGTTCCGCCGATTTAGATTGGAAATTTAAAAATTTTTTTTACGTGTTATTAGTTAGTCTAGATAATAAGTCTTTCCGTAGTAAAATAGTCGTAGTTGCCGGATAAAGATAAAGATACAAAATTATGGTAGGGTATTTCTTAAAATTTAAAATATTTCAATGCCGTTTACCGTAATTCTGTTACCGCCTGACTCACGCCCTGATTCACGCCTGACTCTTTTAGTGTTATCGGCCATTGAAAAGTCAGAATTCTGACTCACTTGGAGACTTGTACGGGATTACGAAAAATCGCATAGCTATTACTTATCTGCTAGAGAGACGAATATCTTTCATCGGCTGCCGTCAAATTTGATGAAAGTCAAACGAAAGTTAAACAGTAATCTGAATGTCTCTGTTTTTCTGAGGTCATGGCGGAGGGATGTTTTCTTAGACTAATGTGTGCAGTAATCAAACTTTAAGAGTAATACAAGTCAGTGTCAGAGAAGGTAAACTACTTTTTCTGTATTCTCTGTGGGCTTTGCTCTAAAAAAAATAGGAAAGTCTTAATACACTTGCTTAGTTTAGTATGCTAGCTAGAGAGAGGTGCTACAACTGGCTCCATGC
>JANTOQ010591233.1:0-10667 GCA_027564595.1 Bythotiara depressa
GAAACGTTTTTGATTTGTTTGAGGACTTTGACATTTAGAATGACTTTTTGTACATCTTGTTTTTAAAGTTCCAAGAAGTTTTAAAGTTTTATGATGAATTGTTTCCTGAGATTTTTTCCCTTACTGTATATTTTTATAGGCTTGATTTAAATTTTGAGCCTGCCAATGTTTCTTAATTTTTGACCGACTTCAGCCTCATGTTTCTTATAAAAATGTTTCTTATATTGCTTCACCATTCAAAAATGCAGAAAAGTCATGCCCACATTGAAATTTTATTCTTAATGGAAACCAGCCATAACTTATTATCTCCATTAACTTATTATCTCCATGTTTGACAGTAGGTTAACTCTTTGCATAAGCATACCTCCTGGTTACATTAAATTTCCATTGGAAACCTTATATTAGGAGTATTATCAGCTTTTACCAAATTTATTATATTTCCATTAATTAACACCCTGGAAAAAGCCAAATAGCAAAGAAATGACCAATGATTTGACTCCATTCCAGGGACAGTATGCACTAAAGGGTTAAAGCTTCTCAAATTACCTTCAAAACTATCCTGACAGTTTATGACATAGCCTTTATACCTCCTTAGTTCAATATATGTCACATTGGAAATTTATATGGAGAGCCAGGGGGTGGTCAGTTTGTACCCACTTTCTTTTAAGTTATATTTCTAAAAGCCTTTCACTCTTTCACAATAAAGGAGCTAACTAAATGTAGAACATATTTTTCAATAAGTCCTAATATTATGGCATGAAAAAAAGCTCTGCATCTCATGCCAATTTAATTTATATTAAAACATTAGTTCCTTTTTTGTCTATAAATTGTTAGGAACTATTTACTTCAAAACAAGACAAATTGAATATAATTTACTTTCAAAATCTAACTTTTCAGATGGTAAGTACATTTTGTTGATTATATTTGGATTTTAACTTATTAACATGTTCTTAACTTTGTGGGAAATAAATAACTAAAAATGAAACTTGATAAACAGCTGAGAAAATGAAACAATAAGTTTAAAAAATTAATAAATTAAAAAAATAATATTTTTCAATTAATATGAAGAGATACAATAATGGCTGCAATTTCACAACAAACATGGAAGGCACTATTAACAAACATTACATTAGAACGATGGACAGGGAAATAAAGATTACCAATCACCAATGTTTTTATTTATCTAGTCTTCTAGTCAAGGTACCTGGTGATAAGATTGTCATGTCTGCTTTGAGTTCCTGTTACTTGTGAACTAAATAATTAAACCTTATCAGACTAGTTTTTTTCCCCATCATTTTTTTACATTTTTATTTAATTTATATGTATATATATATATATATATATTATACAGAAACTTGTACATATTTTTATTTGATGGAATATACTACTATTACTAATGAATACACAATTCATGATCTCTCTATTCTGTTGTACTGATATAACAATTTAAAAAACCATTGTACCATAAATTACACAGTACATACCACTGAATAAATCATTTCCATGTACATGTCTACTATTTCAGAGATAAATATCTTCAACGTAATTTTTATTTGCCGCACCAGCCTATGGTGGCCAGCCACGACAAGAGAAACATGAGAACAGAGACCTTCAACCATCACAGAATATAAAAAGAGAAGGGTACCAAATAGAACTCCTTATGTGTCGAGACAACACCACATACGTAATGATTCATACGTAGTTGAGGTTTTGCAGATTCAAGTTTTTCTTGTTGAATCTCATATTTGGATTGATTACAAAATTTTAAGTTTGTGCTTGAAAATGTTAATAGCAACATAAACATACATACAAGTAAATATAGATTAGAACAGGAGTAAGGATGTGACTAAAAGACTGTCTCTTCTGTACAGTGCCTCGTATTAATGTGAAATGGATTTGCCAAATCAATTAAGACTTAACAAAAATGTTTTTAAAGAAATGGAAAAATAGAAAAGAAAAAATAGTGTATATACTACATGTTAATGCAAAAATATTTTTGTTATAAAATATGCCTGCAAAGATTTTTGTCAATTAATACTTTGTCACCTAGGCAAAAATGAAGAACTTTTTACTTACTGCTACATTATTCTGTTAAAAAAAGAATAAATTGACTGTTGCCTTTTGCCACCCTATTTCTAATGTTAACCCGCTGCTAACTACTCTAGAAATATTGTTTTCTAAACACTACTAGAGTTGGTACAATATGAGCAATAAAACATCTTTTGTTGTAAGAAAAAAATTGTATTACTTGTAGCAAACAATGCAACATCTCCCTCGTATTCAAAATGCAACTAACTAGATAGACTGAGCTAAATACCTTTACTGAGATAAATAAAACATTGCATTATAAAGAATGGATTGCATATTATAATATCTTCACTTTTCAACTGTGTAGTGCTTTTTCCATATGGAGTCAAATCTGGTGTGTAAATAAAATAACATATTATAAAAACAGCAAGCATTACTAATCTATTCAGAACATCGACAGCTGTGAAATTCTGGATGAGTGTAACATTTGTAATTTTACTGATCAACATATACTACCAGAATAAAAATTGTTTTATTTGTTTAATTCTAGTTTCTTGCTTGCATAGGTAAGACTTGATACCTACCAACTAGCACTATGGCAATTAGCACTATGGAGGATGGTAATATCATTTTACCCAGTGCATAAAATGCCCTCCACACAGAGTTTTCTAACGTATTTCTTGGTACGCTACTACGTAAATGTTACTGAATTTCATAATTGGAGTTTTAAAGAAAATTAATTAAAAATAAAGCTATGGTTATCAACAAACCCCTCTCAGATTTTACATACATGTACATCTTTTTTACAGTTATTTTCAGGGTGTTCAAATAAATTATTCTCCATTATAATTTACCTTATTATGCCAATAAATGCATATACACTTTACTGTAAACTGTCTGCCAGACAAGAAGATTAAAAAACATGGTGTTTCCCATTTTGAAACTTTCCATATGGGCAGCCATCATGTTTTACAACATGGTCAAAATTAAGTTATTAACAGAAAATACTCACTCCGTATGAATATAAAGAAATACTTGGGTATTCCATTGGTTTGTGTGTTCTTGTTCTTCTTGAAGCAAATGACAAAATGAAAATACTGTGTCTATGTAGGTAGATAAGCGTTCGTTAAGTTAAGTTAATTAAATATTTCTCCATGCTTATTATAATTAATAACTATACAGAGTAACATTCCAACTATGTGCTAAAAGTAGGATAAATATTGTTTACAACAAGTATTGGTCAGATTAAAACGGGATCAATCAATATTGGTCTTTCCAAAAAATGCACAAACCACAAAAACACTTACTACTATTTTATTCTAGTATTCTTCTTATTTTCTATATGGAAATATAAAAACTAAGCAGTGGAGAATATGCACGTTCCTATTGTTATCACTCCTTCAAGAAACAGAGATAACAATAGATTTAGTATTATGTATTTTTATTTATTGTTATATAAAGTATTATGTATTACTTACAGTTTTTCAAAAGGAATTATTTCTCTGCACCTACCACTAGCAAGAAAAAAAAGAAAAAAAGAAATATCATAGAGAGAAAATATGACAGTAACTGAGAGAGAGAGTGAAATATATGTAATATTTAATGAGAACATAAAATACAAGATATCTATAATATCTTGGGAAAGTAAGCAAGCAGAGAAAAAAAACCTTGTGTATATTTCTTTTTTTTACATATGAAGAAACAAGCACTTTAAAATTCATCTTTACTGTAATTAATTATTAATGACCTATTTTTTCTAAAGCACTAAAATAACAAGCTGTTTCTTTATCCCACAAATGCACCACATAAAATTTCTATTTCATGTGAGAACCAATACCAAGAAGGCTCAAATAACCATTGCTAATTACTAATTCTCCCCTGGAGTTATAAAAACCTTAATTACAAAGATATGAATACTGTACATCACTGGGAGTTAAAATTGAAGAAAACTGAACAAAAATAAATAAGTGAAGAAAATGAGCAGATGAAATTGCAATAAACATCTGTCTGCATAACAAATGACTTAAAAGGTTGCTAAGTAACCATGAAATAAAACACTAGGAAAAAACATGCTGTCTGAACAATAGCCACAATGGCAGCAAAAGAAGTGAGTCATTTGTATGACATGAATACTCTTTGTTGGGATAAGTAAGTTTAGTCATTTCACATTTTGCATGGGGTTAAAACATTTAGATTTTCTACTGTATCTAAAAATTAAGTGATTTACTTTCTTGGTGGAACATATTTATAGGCATATACCATGACAGGGTAGCCATAGGGAAGTGATGGGTAATCACGTTTTGATATTACTTTACGTATTTATTTATTATTAACTTATTTATTATTTCTGGGGTTTGTTGTTTTCCTCCTAAATGACATATTTTGTTCGTTAGATATTTTACACGAAAAAAAAGGAGTAACAGTACAGTTTTTTACTTTTATTTATTTATTTATTATTAAATATTTTCTGTACCATGCTTCTAGTAGATGCTGTTTTGTTTTGCATGGTTTTAAAATATTTAGATTTTCTACTGTTTCTAAAACTTAAGTTCTTTACCTTCCTGATGGGACATAATTATATATGTAACATGACAGGGGAGCCACAGGGAAGTGATGTGTAATCATGATGCATTTAGCAATAATTTAGTAGATTTATACATAGCAATTGCTCTTTAAACCTGAAATATTATAAAAATAAAACCCAACGTACGCTCTCTTTAGAAAATGCATCTGAGTGTTTAAAATTACTTCTTTTCCATACATTTGGGAATGGTTTAGAGTTTCTCCTGATATAACTTTGTGTCATCAATTTGTTTGAGTATCCCCGTGATTGTTTCATGTATAAAGGGAAATAATCCATCGCTACGGAAGAACCATCAGTCATGTCGTTTCTTGTCTTCTTTCTTGTGCAACCCAACAGCATAGTGAACATTTATATATGGGTAACTAATATTTAACTTCATTAAAAAAGATCACCTACCAGGACATTAAATAAATGAATAATGCTTGTAAAAAAACAATATATCTGCTATATTAAAATCAATTCTATAGATCAATTTCATGAAGTCATTATTTATAAAATGCAGCACAGTTAAAATATTTATAAACACAAAAACAAATTTTGTAATTGAAACTTGCATGCCTTTATTCCTACCATAATTACCTCTATTTAATTAAATTTTCCGAAAGTTACATTTGTGGTTTTTAAACATTATTGCTGTCGTCGACTTCTGAAAACTTTAAAAAATAGATTTTATATCAAAAATAGGTGTAAGGTCGTTTAATGTACCCCCCAAATTCATAAAAATTAACATAGATATGACTGGTAAATTTATATGAAACATGAAATATTTTATGTTACAATAGTTCGTAATCAGATACTTAGATCTCTATTTACTAATGTAACAATTTAAAACGGAGAAATAATTCAATTCATTTACAGTTTAAGAGTAATGAAGGCACTATACACAAACCGCCTGGAAACATTTTAACAAAATATAAATAATATTAATATGAACTATTCTATATAGGAGAACACATAATAACTCCATTTACTTTCTACCAAAACAATATAAATAAAATCAATAGTAGTGGATCCTTATCAGGCTTTCCTCCTGAAAAGATAATAAAATCCTATTGTAATATCTACTTTGTCTGACGAAGCACTGACAGGCACATTAACCCCTTAATGCATAAGCATACCTCCTGGTTATATTAAACTTTCCATGCGGACCTTTATAATTTTATGAGGAACAGGGGGATTTTACCATCCATGGTTTGAGCCTTTCTGGGGACACTATGCATTAAAGGGTTAATTGTTTCAACTTGACTGCTATTCAATAACTAATATTATAGACCTGCTACAAGAAACAAGACCTTGTTTTATCAAACAAAGCTAAAACTAGAGGACGATAACTAACTGAAATGTTTAAGTATTGTTTACAAAAAGATTGTGTTATAAAATGAGAAAAACTAGAGAAAAAAATTACTTAGAATGGTTATTATGGCCATAATATTCATAATAATAAAATAAAAGTATATAAAAATATTTTTTGACAAAATTAAGAATTTTTTATTCCTTTCATTCAAGCAAGGATTTGTTTCAAATTGTAAAAAAAAATGAAAATAATTTTTTTGTAAAGATGATTTTTTTTATCTTTAATATTTTTTTATGATTCTCTTTTGTTAACCCTTTTTAAAGCATAAGCATACCTCCTGGTTATATTAAACATTCTATTTGAAACCTTTATAATATTATGAGGAATCAGGGGGTCTTATCAGCCTTTACCAGATTTATTCTGCATTATATGTCCAATAATTGAAAAAGGCAAAATAACAAATGAATGACCAATTATTTGATTCCCTAAAGGGTTAACATCCAGCAATGATTAAGTTATGTTGTTTAGTTTGCAAAAAATAATATACATTTTTCTTTTCAAACTACTCAACATACTGCTGAGGTCATATTAAATCGATATTCAAAACACTGGATGAAGAAAGAATGCTTTTTGTGACTTGAAGAATTATGTTTAAACAATAACCATTTAATTCAAATTGTACTTTTAGTTATTAAAGTTTATAGCCATGTTCTTTTGCCACACTCCTTTTTCTCAGAAATATTTCATACCTACGGAAATTGATGGTCAGGGGGATCTGTGCCACTACAGAGAAATTGTATTTTAAAGGAACTGCATACTGGTGTAGATTATCCCTTTAATGTATAGGAACTGGGGGTATTAGAGCTTTTATCAAATTTATTATTTTCCAATAATTAACCCCCTGGAAAAAGCAAAATAGCAAAGAAATGACCCATGATTTGATTCCTTTCCAGGGACACTGTGCAACAAATTCCCACATGCTGACATTACTTTGCTGCGGTTTTTGGTCTTTTTTGAACTTGAATTCATAAAATCAAATCAGCTTTAGTTAGAAAACTTATTAAGGCTTAGAGGTTGGAATTAACACCAACACTCAATGCTAAACTGCTTTAACATTTCCATAGACAAACACCTTTCAATTTAATTTTAAATCAGACAATTTAAAGCTTTTCCACCTAAATTACATATTTCTTTCTAGTTAGATATTTCATAGGGAAATAAAGCAATAGTACACTGTTTTATTTTGCTTGTGCCAGGTATTATTAACTATTTTCTATGCCATACGTCTAGTAGACATTTTGTTTTTTCATGGTGTTAAAACATTCAGATTTTCTACTGTATCTAAAAATCAAGTGGTCTACCTTCTTGATGGAACATAATTACAGGTATATACCATGGCAGGGGAGCCATAGGGAAGTGATGTGTAATCATCATGTTTTGATATTACTTACTATATGTATTTATTTATTATTCATGTGGTTCATTTTAATGACTATTACCTCTTCTGGGGTGGTTGTTAGGAAAGGGCATCCAGATTTTAATTTTAGTAATTGCTCAAAATATCTTTCCTTGTGCAAAGGTGTTACCAATGCAAGTATAGCAAACACACAACTACAACAACCAATCACAAAAACAAAAACTATTAAAGATTAAATAAAAAATGTATCAAAACATGAAATCATTGAAAAGAAGCAGATGGATGTTATTTCATTGAGTCTTTCAAAGACAAATCAACAAGGGAAAAACATTCCAAAAATGTTAATTGACAGCCCACTAAAAACAGACCGAGATGGATGGATTACACTATGAACTGAACAAGCAACTTGAAAAAGTTTCTCAAATTTAGTTAAATTCTGTTATTTTCTATGGCTATTCAAATAATAAATAAGGAAAATAAACAAACAAACAAAGATAAACTTTCCAGTTTGTAAATGTTTCCAAAATTATTTTCTTCTCTTTGCCTATTCAGGCATGTTATTCACAAAGAAAAAAATGGCTATCCGCACATAGTTGATGACTTTATTTTCCAAAACAGTATGCTTTGTTGTTTTGCTATTGGTTTGAGGAATTTAAACATTTAATTTTAACAAAATATTTCTTACCAATTTCCACTTTAGACATGTACCAAGATGTGAAAACCAAGACATTCTCTTAATCTAATACTGGTGTGAAGATAAGAAAAACTCTTTCTAATCTGTATATAAAGATTTTAAAATATTCCACTGGCAGACAATATATACTAGTATCAAAAATGTAATCACATGTGAATCTTTATTGAGTTTTAATTTACCCCCTTTCTGGAAGTAAATTTCTGTCTAAAAGCATATATTTTATTATATTAACTAAAACTAAACTCAGAGGAGTTACTTTTAGGTAGGTAAAGGAAAGTAGGTGGAGTGAATGAAAATCCTGTTAGTTAATTAAGACTTAATTTAAAAACTATAAAAACCACTTTTATAGGAAAGAGGTTATTTAACACATCAACAAATTAACTTTTGATCATTAAACATTACTAACTAGTATCAAGTGACCATCAGTTTTTTAATATCAGAACTATATTGTCAATTAAAAATCATTCAATAAAAAAGGTTGAATTCAAGATAACCTTATTAACTCAAATTGTTGATAAAATAAAAGACAAAACACAAAGCTAGCAAGCTTTTTAGTTCCTTATATCGCAATTTGTTCCCAAACTCCATGTCACCATTGTGATGACATACAATATTTAAATATCCATATTTATTTACAACATGAAATGCCAATGTACAAAACTGATATTCTGTAATTGGTTACAATACACCATATGGCTATCCATATTTCTTCTATTATGATCTCATTAAGTTTAAATATTCACTTTTTATATATTTACATTCACTGCTCAACTAAGGATATGTTGGTAACAAGATTATTTTTGTTGCTACATTCACTGTTCTAAAAAATAAATATGCAGCAGGATCTTGTTATCTATCACTGTGGAATGAAATAAGGTCAGATAATCATGATTAGACACACCTACATAAATGATTGAAGCAACTGTCAACCAGCACAGTCGAAGATAATATTTTCCTAGGTTTGTTTTCTTTGTGCTTCTCTGCACCTGTTTAATAAAGGAACTTTTCAAAATAGCTTTATTAATTTGTTTCTTAGTTACAGTTAGCACTGTTGTTTAAAAACATTTGTTAATAATATATTCCATGTTTTATAAGGTAAAACATGTTTTATAAGGGTAAAATATAATCCTCTGTGTTCTTCAACAAACATGTGTACATCTAGCATCAAAGGGAATGCATATTACCTGGCAGAAGAAGGATACTTTTGAGCTTTAAAAGTTAAAAGATGCATATATTCTTATTAAGATGAAATTAAGTTTTTTAACTTTTAAACATCTTCATAAAAAGACATTCCATGTGACTATCAAATACAAATATAATCTAGAATATGCAATAATTATATAAATAAAGCAAATGATTATATGTTCGCAAGCATTGAAATAACTTGAAATGTCTCCATGAAGGAGAGAAATGTCTCTTCTCCACAGTTATTTCAAGCCATTACGTTGAAAAACACAAACAATAAAAATAAAATAATCTTAGTAACAAGACATTAATGTATCTAACAATCATGGAATGTCAATCATTTAACAATCATGGAACTGTCAATTAATTGAAGTACTGTATTCTGTCTAAAGTAAAATAGAGGAAAAGTTGTAGTATACTGTAGTATAAAAAATTAAACATGAAAATATAAAAATGGAAGTTTACTTAATTACAATATCAGATGTTAACAACAAAATACAAGAGATATATAAATATTGTGTATTAAAACACTTTCATGCATAGTGTACCTGGAAAGAAATGAGATCGTTGGTTATATCTGTGCTATTATATTATATTATATAATTATATAATTATATTATGTAATCCAAGGGGATAATTATTGATAAGAACCCCTGGTTATAATGGGAAGTTTACTATAACAGACTTGACAATACAATTGAATCGCCTCAGAGGCCTAAGGCTAAGAACATTCACTTTAAAATAATCCAGTCAGCTAGGTCAGCAGACCATACATAGCAAACCCCAAATGCTGCCCCAAGTTATTACAGAGAATTGCTTCAGTTGAATAAAGATATCTCAGTTGTTAATTCATTTTCTTTTGCCCCAAAGGGCATTCCGGCTATTAACTCCACTGGAGGGGATTTCCCAAATCTAAACTTTCAAAGCCAGTTCAAGATGTTCACCTGAATCACTGAATGACACCATAGTTAGCTGTTAGGTTCCTGTCATTCATATACTTGACAAGTTGATGAGATATAAGGCTATTATTAATTATTAATGAATATTAATTATTTCTGACAAGGCAATTAGAGCACATTAGATAATGATTGACGAAGGGAAACGCGATGAAAATTATGTTTGTGACACTTACTTAGCGCTATATACAAAGGGATATGCATTGAAGATTACATTTGCAAGACTTACTTAGCACTAGATATGAACGGAATTGAGTTGAAAATTATTGTTATTGTCACTTACATAGCACTAGGTATGTTTGTGGCACCTACTGGCTGGAAAAGCACAACAAATCTGTACTCAAATGTTAAAAGAAGGCAGTATGAGCCATACAAATCTACCATATATTGGATTGCCTAACCTAGGCTACTTACTACCTTAAGGGAAGAAATTTTTGCGAGAATTAATTGTTGCGGCATTAAATTTTGCGGAATTTATTTTTGCGAATTTTTCCCCTATTCGCAAAAAT
>JANTOQ010591455.1:0-10665 GCA_027564595.1 Bythotiara depressa
TGGTTACCTACAGCTGAGCGATTTAATCAATGTGTTTGTATGAGTGCATATAAATTTTGCAAAGACCTATCCCCAGCCTGAGATATATTCTATTCAACCTAACACTCACTAACTAACAACCAACCATATAAGGTCCTTTCTTTTATTGAATTCTTACATTCCACTGTGAACGTGCCTATTTTGAACGAGACAGTCACATAAAATATTTCCAATCGAATGTAACAGCACAGTGGCACAAACACTAATAAATAACAACCCAGTGGGAACACCATGGTCACATGATGTCATAACAATGTTTCTTCAAAGTTGTCAGGAGATTGTTTGAACACGATGTGCCCACTGGGAATGCTAATAATATATATTAAACTTGCTTAAAAAATAATTAATAAAATAAAGAGATTTCCGAAAAATGTTATTAAAAAAATTATTATTATTATTATTTATTATTTTATTATATTAGTAGAGTTAGTAATAGTTGTATATTATTGATTAAAGGTTATTCCAGTGTTTTACAAAAGTACTTAAAAACGTTTTAGACCTTCCTTTCCACAAAGTTCAATGCACTCACCAGTGCCAGTCTAAAACAAAATAAATTATTTCTTTCTAATTTTAACACCACCATGCTTTTGTTATGGGACGTGCTCCAAAGAAGAAGTATGCCCTGTTTACCCATATATGTTATTCATAAGATATCATAATGTGAAGAAAAACCCACAAGATAGTTTCTCTCCCTATCTACCCATAATAGTAAGAAATTAACAAAGTGTCCCCGGAAAATAAACAAATCATTACTCATTTCTTTGATATTTTGCTTCCTTCCAGGGGGTAAAATATGGAGACTTCTGAGGTTTTCTTCTAATCAGTAACTAGAAAAATGGTTTCTAGAAAATAAATGTTTTTGGGTAGGTTTCTTGTTGAAATTAATATCAAATTTTATAGTTAACATTTCAAACAAACTTTCAAGAATGTTGTTACAATAAAAACAACTCACATTTCTCAAATAAAAACAACTCACATCTCTCAAAGAAGAAAGGTAAGCTTTAACCCTACAGCACCTGGTGTCCTCGGAAATTATTCAAATCTATATTCACTTCTTTGCTGTTTTGTTTTTTCCAGGAGTGTTACTAATTGGAATAAAAGGAAAATTAAAGTTGGTAAAAGTTGATAAGTCCCCTTGATCTTTCATAAAATTATATGGGTTACTATTATTAGGCAGGAGGTGTATCCAGGCTTTATAGGGTTAATATTTTGACTTATACTGAAACTGTAGTACAAATCTGGCAGTGTCATAATTGTTTTAACTGCCAAATAATATACAGCATACACAAATTGTCAACATTTCAAATATTTGTGTAAATTTTTTATGGAAAAAATGTTTCTATAAAAACACTGAAAACCACTTCCATTGATCTTTCAATTAAAGCTGAAACACGCCTGTATGTAGAAATCTTTCATGTAGCAATCAAACGGCACTCCCAAGGCTATGTAGTGATTACAGTTAAGTGTATGTGTTCGTCTGAAGAGTGGAAAACATCTTGTTGAGATGCTAATAATACTTCATCATATTCTGGAGGACTTTCCAGCACTGAAAAATGACTAGTACTTTCACGAAGTTCTGCATAAGAAGGAGGCCGGTCACTTAAATTAGAGATGTTAGTAGGTGTTTTGAATGTTTGTGATGTGTCAGTATGTGCATACATGTGCGTTTCTTCAGTAGTTATATGTGCATCATCAGTAGCTATGTGTATATCTTCAGTAGATATTTGCATTTCATTTTGTCCATATGTCACCACCACAACATCTACATTAGAGTGACTAGTTCTTGAAAAATGTCGACTAAACCGTCTCACAAATACTGATCTTTGAAGGTTTTCTGGGCTAAATCTCTTCCAGAAGTAACAGCTCAGAGTTGCAGCCAATAAAAATATGCCCAAAATCACAACTAGAAGTATCGTTAATTTGTCCATTGTTATTTAGTGATTGAAATCTAAATAAAAACTTTGAATTTCATTTTCACACGTAGCGTGCATAGAAACTATTTCAATAGTCAACATAAACAACCACAAGCTTAAAAACACACGGCTAACGACAACAACAAAATGAAATTATTTTAATATATGTTTGACTGTTTGAATTCAAATTACTGGATGCGATGTGAAGGAATACGTCAGGTTTGTATATTGTTTGTGCCATGTCATAAAATTTAAAAATTCTGAATTCTTATGACTGCAATGAAATTCTGATACCTACCCCTGAAGCGTTAACGGTGTTAATGAAATTACAATGAAAACAATGAGTATATGCTTGACATTATGTAAATATGCTAATGAAAATATTCACCTAGTCGTGACTGACAATAGCTGAAAAAACCACACATTTTGCAAAGTAAAGCAGTTGGGAGGATGGAAATAGTCTATTTTACAAAACACTAAAAAAAAAACAAGCAGGCCTAGTTGGGAATTTTGAGGCTTGGTCAGAGAAAAATTTGTAGTGGTTTATCATAAAAAGTCACATGTGTGAGGTGTTAACCTTTTAGTAAGTACCACAAATCTAGTTTTGCACAAAAGGTATGTGTTGTAGTTATAATTAAGAACATAAAACTTTAAGCAGTATTATATACAAGAAAATATATCTTATACATATATTAGAAACTAAATATAAATAATTATCATAATTATGCCAAATATAAATTACTATTAATTTACAAACTAATATTAATGCCCATGCCCCTGTGCAAATTTTACATTTTGTGATTTGTTCAGGAAGTATGCTAAAGTGCTGGTCAAACGAATGCAACATTTATGCAACATTTGTGCAACATTTCATGTTTTATTCATTTAACATCACACTTGCAACAAAATAAGCAACAATATGACAATACAACATTTTGAACAACAATCTAAACAAACAAACGCAGCATTCAGTGCAACAATGTTACATCAATTTTGTATTTGTTTGGCCAGCTCTTAAATAAATCAACAATATATTATAAATGGTTTAACTGGTGAGTTAAAGCACAGCTGTTCTTAACATGTATTGACAACAGACAACTTAACTAACCATCTAACTAAAACTCAATGTTCTTTTAGGTTGTTAATGATATTTCTTGGAAATATAAAAGAATATCAACAGAACACTATCAGGGCATATTCTAGCATTAAACGGCATCAGGCACTTTTAACAGTCTTCACATATTTAAAAGGGCATATTTTTCATTCAAAAGCCCCTAATTGTGAGCATATTTTAACATTTTTAACTTCTTGAAAAAGGGCATTGCATGCAGTTATCACACTTGAATACGTGCTAGAATATGCATTGACTATTAACAAAAATATTCTTCTTTTACTTAATGTCTGTAGTATAGAAATTCTATATAAAATGCAAAAATAAAATAATCATGCACATCCAGTTGTCCATTCGGTGAATAAAGTTCTGCCATAAACACTACAAATATGTTTCAAATAAATTCCTTGAAAAGATTTTATGTAATCAGATAGCCCATAACAATAAAACAGATATTAAGAATTAATGCAATCATTCACATTTCACAGAAGCCAGATTATGAAAATTGTATGCTTGGAATAATGAGGTTTTATAATTCAATTTTATACTACATATTAAATTTTGATCAGTGCAAAGTTCATGACTAAAGCTTAAAAAGTTCATAACTAAAGCTTAAAAAGGACCAGAGTGAAGAATAATATAGCGAGGCTAGTCTTTGCAATAATTTGCTCAGGACTGTTCATATCAAGTTACTTCATACACAACGGCGTCAAATCATTTCTTTGCCATTTCGCTTTTTAATAATTGGGAATATAATGTAAAATAAATTTGGCATTATTGCGGTTCCATTATCGCGGTTCGTGATAAAATGATTAAGATTTCCAATAGGAATTTTAACCCGTTGTAAGAGTTGTGTTTTTTTTTACTTCCTGACAAATATATGTGCTCTAAGAAAAACAATGTTAGCTGACTGCTACTTTAAATAAGATGATCCTATTAATCTAGACACATGAAAATGTAGGTTTTCGAAGTATGTGATTAAAAAGTTTAAAAAGGTAAAAAAACTATAACGAACGTCTTCAAAACGTAAATAAACAGTTCACACTTCTTGAAAGTTTTTACGTAATTCAAAAATATCTGTTTACTTCAATGTCATAAATCTACAAAAGCAGAATTTTTTTTACGAACATGAAAAATTGGGATTTCAGTACATCTTTGCATCATAATCTGAAGTTGACTTTTAAGAAAATACCACACATTTATGACCTTTGACCTTGCCACTCCAAACAAGAAGCAGTCTCTGAATGAGGGTACGCATACAGGACCACCTTCAAGTAAGATAAATATTAATGTATACTATAATATATATGTATAATGTATAATTTAAATGTTGAAAATTAAAATTATTATAAAAAAATTTTCTCCACACCAAATTGAGAATTTACAGGAACCTTACAAAAATTTGTATTTTTAAATACAATCTTTTTCAATATCTGTAATACACTATTTACAAAATGAATATATACAAATATGTATCACAACAAGTATCAACTGCCCTTCTAAAAAACATATATATATATATTATATATTCAAAATCGGAAATTGTTTCTACAGTCATCAATTCAAAGTTATTTTGATTACTTTAACCCTATTAACCAACACTGGTGTAGATTCCGTCCCCTCCATAACTCTTGACTCGTATATTATAGTACCTTTACATTTGGCACAATTATTAACTATTATGAAAGGAATGTTGAATGTTTTGGCGGAAAACATTTTTGATAATGTCATCATAAAACAATACAAAACGTCAATTTTCATTGTCTTACTATTGTCATCCTATTGCCTTAGTTGTTTCAATTCGGATAACAAAAGTATCATTTTTAAAGTCAGTGCAAAATTTCCAACAAATTGATATATAATATGACATACTTAAAAAATTTTTGCACTGTAAAACAAAACAAAATATTTAAAAATAAAATAGAGACACATATTGGTTCAGGCGTTTTCCAAAACCACTGACCAACCAACCACCGATCACTTACCACCACCAACCAAATTTTACAGACTCGGGCCCTGGACCCAGGCCATAGAAAAATAGACCCTGATTAAAAAAACAAAATTATAGAAAGAGATATTCGGTCCCTAGGATATTTTTGCATTAAAATGTTTAATAGTTCCTTTGTTACGTGTGTGGAGAATTGCAAAGATATACACCACTTTTTGATTGATCCTCATACAGGACATTCAAAACAAAAGTTAGTTCGTTTCTGCAATGGAGACGAAAAAAAGCCCTGCAAAGAGACTTTGCAAAACAATAGCAGCATAGCTTTAATCATTGGATCAGTATGTAATGTAGAAGTTTAATATGTGCCTCCAAGCACCCCCGCACAGAAAAAAGTGAAATTTGTAAAACATTAAAACAATTTATGCTTTCATATTCCTGGCAAAAAAACTGTACGGGAAAATAGTTTTTTGTTTATTTTCAGAATATCAGGACCTGATATATTACATTGATTTTAAGTACATGTAGTATGGGAGAAAACCATTGTAGCAGTTAATAATTGATGTTTCCTGTCAGTGAGAAAAGATAAAAGTAAACCAAAAAACAACACAATTTACGTTTTTCTGTTACGGGTTCATATAAACTTTTATGCGTTTGTCATATGCAAAGTGGTTACTTTTCTTATAACGGAGGTTTCATATTATTCTATCGAAGGTGAACAAATCACACCGTTCATACTGACAGTGTTATTTATATTTTTTTGTTCTTTGCTATCTTACGCAAACCGTTGTGCATTTGTACCGGAAGTTATTACCAGTAATTTCATTATTCTTAATGAACATGAAACGGATTTCGCCTGTACCGTAAAATGTTGCAAGTGTTGTTCCGCATCCTGATTTTTGTTCCATTTCCTTTATATCACTAACACACTCTGTATCAGATGATTTCAATATTTAGCAATCCCTCGTGTTTCAGCTTTTGCAATTTTAATTTGATGAGTTTATGAAATCGCGCTTATATTATGACAAAAAGTAATAAAAAACACCTTAGTTAAAAAAAAATTAAATTCTATTATTGTTAGACAGGTGTTTAATTTGAGCCTCTTTCCCAAAATGTCTGTTTAATTTGAAAATGTTAATGGTAGTAGAAATATCAATTCAGGTTCTGCGGTGGATCACTGGTAGCCTAACCTTGTGACTGACCCTAAAGAAAAAAAGTTAAAAAAAATAGAATTCTATTTGAGCTGGACGGGTGTTGATATATTGTCTTACTTTAATCACCTGGTGGAATTTGAAGTCTATACACCTACCAGGAGTTGTTTTATCCAGTAATGTGGCAATGGGTGTGGTCAATAATGTATAAAAATAAAACATACCTATTTAAAGACTCGCGACAAATGTCATCAATAAACAATACATAAATGGACTAAAATAATGTTTTTATGGTCCGAATTTATTTGGGTCCTGGTCCAAGTTCCTGGTATGGAAAATTTACATATGGTGAGTGGACAATAGTCGGTGGTCTGTTCCTTGGTCGGTGGTTTTGGAAAAGGCCTATTGGTTCAACCATTGACCAGATGTCATGTTAAGTAAATATTTTAGGAAACACAAAAAGAAAACTTGAACTTCATGACATGACATGGTAAATATTTCATATCATTGTGAGTTCAGATACTGAACCATAAGTATCTTCCATATAAGTTGTTGTTATTTGAATATTAGAAGAAAATTTCTGTTTTTGAAAGGGAGTTATCTCATCTCTTATTAGTTGTACCACATGGAACATTAACAATTTAATTCACAGTGTTCCAAAAGGAATTAAATTACTGGTCATTTATTTATCATACGTTTTCCAGACAGTTAATTATTGGAAATATAATGTAAAATAAATTTGGTAAAAGCTGATAAGAACCCCTGATTCCTCATAAAATTATAAAGGTTTCCAATGAGAAGTTTAATAAAACCAGGAGGTATACTTTGCATTAAAGTATTAATAACACATAAATATAATTTCATCAAATTTAATTCTCACAGAATTTATTCTATTTTAAGATATCTATTTATAGTCAACTCTGACCTACAATATGACTAGTGGTAATTTCTGATTGGTACATGATGATGTCATCAATAAATACATAGAGTGACACATGTAACCAACAAGACAAAAATATGAATAAACAAATAAGTTTATCATTGTATTTAATACAAGTATAAAAACAAAAATATAACATATCACTACAATTATGATAGAAAAATATATGAAGGTTTAAAAGTAAACCGTAAAGAAAGAAAATAATGTAAACAAAGAAAAAAATGTGTCATTCTTTTGTCACTTCAAATCACAACAAGTTTACGAAAATAATAATCTCCACAGAGTCGGATTGCATAAATGAATCAAAAAGGTAATATTGCTCCAAGCAACATAGATTACTGGTGAATTTGATTGATGCTGACCAGTACTAACAATAATGGCTATATAATTGCTTGTAATTAAAATATACTTCCAAAACATATTGCATACTTCTACCACCAGCACTACTATGTTTCCATATAACACTCTCCATCCTATGAACCATCAGAATTCACTTTCAATTGGAAATGTAGCAATTAAAAAATCATATATCTATTGTTGGTGATTGGCTACTGATGATTCATACACATTAGGTTTTGGTGATGAAAATACCTCATCATAAGCAGGGGGTGCTGCTGGTACTTCTGAAAAATTACTAGTGCTTGTTTGGACTTCTACATAAGATGGAGGTCCACCACTTAGATTTGAAATGTTTGTTTGTGAAGTGAATGTCTGTGATTCGTTGGCTACAAAAGTAGCAGTGTCAATGTTTTGACCAGTGTCAACATGATGAGTAGGATTACTACCCCTTGATAATGACCGACTAAATCTTCTAAGAAATCGAGGACCTGCAGGATGCTGCGTTGATAATTTCCTCCAGAAATATAAACCCCAAATTGCAAGCAAGGCAAGAGCAGCAATAATTATTACAAATAATAATAACTTGTTCATCATTTCTCTAAATAACAACATTAACAATATTTATACTATAAATATAATCATAACAGTAAGAGAAAAACTTCTTAACACCCTCCTCCACAGTTCAAATTCACAAATTTTAAGTATTCGAATGTCCACAATAGCATAAATAACAATAAAAAAAATATTAAAAAACATTTACCATTTACTACAGTCAACAGTAAACACTGAATACAATGTTCACAGCCAGAGAAAACTACAGTCAACAGTAAACACTGAATATAATGTTCACAGCCACGGAAAACTGGTCAGACCTTTCTATGAAAGGTGGTCTTAGGTTTACTTTACACAGGTAGTGTTTATAAGTGTATGATTATATTTTGACCTGAATTTGACCCGAGGTCATGACCAAATTCAATATATAAGATTAAAAAAAAGTGCAAGTAAAGAGAAACTGAGATAGAATATAAAGGCATATTCTTAAATGTTTACACTTTACCTCAAAAGTTTGGTACTCATGTTTCATATAGTAGCTATGTACTTACGCAGAGTTGGTTAAGGAGCAGTGACATGGTTTGAATCGTTTTAGTTTTTCTTTTTTCTTTTGTTGTCAAGGTTTTCTCTTTTAGTTATTCTTCGTTACTTACAACAAAGCTAGAATGGTGAGATATTAAAAGAAAGCAAAACACCTTTTGTTGTCAAGGTTTTCTCTTTTAGTTATTCTTCGTTACTTACAACAAAGCTAGAATGGTTAAATATTAAAAGAATGCAAAACACCCTTTATTGTCAAGGTGGTGATGCTACCAACTGAGCTAATGTTCCTGAAGGCTTTTGAGAGACCCCCTCCTCCTCTACTACACATTTATAATCTCCCCTACCCCTTTGTTTCTAGTATTGCATGGCCCTTTTCAACATCGAATGAAAACACATCCTATCCATTAATGTTTTCATTTTTCAGTCTAAAGTTAATTTAGTGAAATGATGGATCTATACTAAACAAGGTGTTTCTGTCACTGCTAATTTCTCAGTCAGTTTTGATAAATGGTTAGTATTTGTTTGAACCACAGTATTTGTTTGAATCACAGTGTTTATTTGAACCGCAGTATTTATTTGAACCACAGTATTTGTTTGAACCACAGTGTTTATTTGAACCACAATATTTATTTGAACCACAGTATTTATTTGAACCATAGTATTTGTTTGAACCACAGTATTTTTATAAATTTGTCTATAATTATTATCAAATGGTTTAGTGTAAAAACGTTTAAATTTTTAAAATGGAATATTTTGTGGCACTAAAGATGGTTTGCATACATACAAGTTTTTTTATAAGAAACTCTTTTTTTTTACCTGAGGCTCAATTTTCTTAGCAATTCCTTTAAATTCAGGCTCAGATTTTCTTCCTTCATTACATGATTCTATTATTGAGATACTTGCACCCAAAACAAGTACATTGTTTTCATTTTCAAGATAATTTTTAAGAATTTTGCCTTATTTCTGTTTTTGAAACTAAAAATTTGAGGCTGGAGATTTTCTTAACTTTTCTGCGATTTTGAGGCTCGTTTCCTTAGAATTCTTTTTCTTATAAAAAAAACGTGTATTCGCAAATACTTTTTCTTATAAAAACAACGTGTATTCACAGATTTTGAATCTATTTTTGTATCAATGTTTACTTTAATGTAATTATGAATGTTAGCTAGCACTTAAATGTTAAGATGCATTTCTTTCTCATCAGTCTGTTAACTCATGTTTGTTGATTTGTAAACATATCTGTTTGTTCTTTTTATCGAACTACAAATTAATGCAACTCCTTGTACCCAATCGGCTATCTCGCTTAATTTTAATATATGATTGTCCCTTTCTAAAATTGTGGTAATTGAGAATATGACCGTTTTATATATGGTATTCAAAACATTTGGATGAGATTGTCTTCTTGATGGTTTGTGTACATGTTTAGTTTGAGTACTAACCAAGGATGTAAATGTATCTGTAAAATCAATATATGTTTGGTTTTTGTTCAAAGATGTGTTGTTTTCATGTATCTTTTTATGCATCAGAACTTTGGCTACATTTGTTTGTCATGTTTGAACCTTATATTTAGACTAAAGAAAATTAACATGGTTCAAAAACAGTTTTTGCAAATTAGTGTTTTCATTGTTTGAATCAAGAGTAGAAATATTTGTTTCATTCTCGAAACCAAACATGCATGCGTATTATTTTCAAGGCACATTTTAATATTCTTTCTTGTTTTTATTTTTATTTTGAAGATCCACAGTTTAGAGTGTAATGGTCAGAGTCAATAAGAAGTATAATGAAAGTGGTTTTAATTAATCACAGCACCTAGTGCTGAGTCAGCATGATATCTCAGATCTGAGTACCGCCAATTAATTTCTGTTTGTAGGGTCTCGCATGATTTACTGGCTCCATATTTACAAACTCAGACAAAAGCGCTCAATGATGTCAAACATATTTTAAAACAGGGTTTTCTGTTACTCACTGTAACCGAACATTATATGCATGAATAAGTTCCTATAAACAATTACCTAATGCACGTGACTTTGGAAACAAAACATCTGCAAATTGTCTGTTGCATATTCTTCTTTCTATAATACAGATTACTGTAATATATAAATAAATCTGGCGTTGCATAATTATATTTTATGGAACTT
>JANTOQ010591566.1:0-10664 GCA_027564595.1 Bythotiara depressa
AGACAATGCATAATCAAAATGGGGCTGAATGAGGGCATTACACAACAAACGTCTTAGTGGAAGTGTTAAAAAATTATTATTCTTACATTTTTTCACGTGTATTGTAACCAGTGTCACCCAACAACAAAAATTAAATTTCTGAGCTTCATAATACATGTATAACGTAAAGTTGTGCGAGCTAGACGTCATACCTACTTATTATTAAGAGAAGAAAGACTATTTTGACTAAAACCTACAAAACTACAAATGTGCACAATCTAAACAAACTGTCTATAGATCTCTATTAATGTCATTTTTGATGTCATTATTTAGTTATTTTCTATATAGAAGAGATCGAATTATTCCGTTTATACACACACACACACACTCTACCGACAACCTATATATGGAAATGTTACAGAAAATAATTTTAGCCGAATAATTTTACCTCTTTCAATTAGCATGGAATGTAAAATGTTTAACGAAACGTCTACATAAATATCCACGTGTCATATATTTGTTGCATGCCACGTGATGATGAAAAATATACTGTTAATATGCAATCAAGTGACGTGTTTGTATTTATGGGGTCTTGAGAGTAAAGCTAGGAATAATAATAATAATAATAATAATAATGACCATCTACATATATAAACAAACATGTATAGACCAAGCTAACCTTCCTAGCGTAGTCCCGTACTCTTTTCCAAGCATTAAGGCTATGTTGTGGTGAATGTTAACTCTTTCATGCACAGTATCCACGGAAAGGAATAAAATAATTGGTCATTTCTATGTTATTTTACCTATTTTTTCTTATTCTAGAAATGTGAAGTAAATTTGGTAAAAGCTGTCGATGAAACTCCCTGGTTCCTCGTAAAATGACGAAGGTTTCTAATTGGAAGTTTAAATTTTCAGGAGGTATGGTAACGCATTTAAAAGGATTATACACTTGCTTCTGAAATAAGATCTTTAACAGATTTTACACTTGCTTCTGAAATAAGATCTTTAACAGATTATACACTTGCTTCTGAAATAAAATTCACTTATTTTTCTACACATAGGTAGAAGGGATATTGGTCTGTAGTTTTTTAAAGCAGATTTTGCAGGTTTTTTATGAACAGCTACGTTAGCTTTTCCCCCAATCATCAGGACATAACAGATTTAAAAGCAGTTTCAAAAATAATTTTTCGAAGAACAAGTCCACCGCAAATTTTTACCATTCTTATGTAGATACCATTAAATCCATGTGAATTGCTAACATCAACAAACTGAATGAATATATATAATTTCATTTTCACTAAAAATTATATTATTGAAAATTTAATTGGATTTTAGAGAGAAAGCAGGCAGTACTTGCATTTGAAATTAATGAACACTGATATAGTATGTAGTAGCAAGGAACTTCAATTCTGGGAACAACATAAACTAAAGGGAAAAGAGAGTAACGATGGAAGGGAGAGAGAGAGAGGATAATGAGAATAAGATCACATATTTATTGGATATCTGAGATAATTTGTTACTGGTATATTATTCTTTTAAATATGTTATTATAACACGGTGTTCTTTAGCGTCCCTATTTCGTCAACTTCGCATTCCACTATGTCACCAGTCTAAAGTATAGAAAATAAACAAATTCAATAGTTTATCGGTTAATCAAGGTGTCCCTATATTTACTAAAACTCGCCAATGAAAACAATTCTTACAATATCCAAGTCGCCGGTAAAGCTAAGAACAACATCGAGATCACACTCCCGGAAATGTCAACATACACCATCAACACCTACCAGAAGCCATCCAAACTATTCATTACAGTAGAAGGGAAATATCCCATCGCAACAGGGTACCACTCAGGATGACCGATTAGCCATAACCTGGTATTCAGTAGTTATACCAAATGTCAAGCAAGCACTCAGGATGACCGATTAGCCATAACCTGGTATTCGGTAGTTATACCAAATGTCAAGCAAGCACTCAGGATGACCGATTAGCCATAACCTGGTATTCGGTAGTTATACCAAGCAAGCATGGTTAGCAGATGATTCAGCATGATATGGAACCACCATAAACCTTCATGACTGGTACAATCCTTGAGATCTGAGGGCAAGAAATATACCAATGGTCAAAAGGCTGGCTTATAGTGAGATCACACAAGCTAACAAACAAAAAGGTGTTTGGAGACAAAGTCAACATAACAACCGAAGGAAAAAGACATTTTGGTGCTGTGTTAGGGTCACAGTCATACAAATATAAATACTGCTGAGATAAGGCACAAGGTAGAAATCGAAACATCCGAAGACACAAGAATGAAAAGAAAAGAGACTATTTGCACAGAGTATTGGAGATGGGACAGGGACATTTTACACCACTAGCGTAAAAAATTCCATATCTTTATGACCGATAGGTTATTTCGAATGTGATGCATCCAAATAACCACAGAACATTAACTAAATATTCAATGGATTGATATGGATTAAGTTGAATGGATTGATATGGATTGAGTTAGATGGATTGATATGGATTGAGTTGACATTTTCTCTTTCTAAGCTTTCAGTTAAAAAGTACAACGAGGATCGAAAATGAAATTATATTATACTTTTTATTGACCGCGTACATTACGTGCTAAAAAAAGCTTGCTAAATTAGAAAAATAATAGTAAAAGTTTGTCTGCGTACCAACAAAGAGGGGACATTTATGGGAAAATAGAACGCGTGACTATATTTTCGAACTAGAAGGCGCATTAAATTATAGTAGGTGCGGTAAAAATGAACCACAGCACCCGCCATGTTTATTGGTTAAAAGAACAATGGTTTTCAACGATCTAATTCGATAACGTGAAAGACGGTTTATGCTTTGTCGTAGAAAACGAATGCCTCTAACAGCAGGGTCCCGTGAATTTTTACTTATGTACTTGTATATGAATTTAAGTTTACACATTAATGATAATAACAGGTATCCCATGGCAACTTGAGAGTAAGTTAGCAGCTGGTAAAAAAGTCGGAAATTAACGCTCCAATATTGCTGGCCGATTAAATAAGTAAAGCATTATTTTTTACGTCTTCATCAATTATCCTATTAACCTTCACATGAATCACCAATGACGTCATGGTTCTATTGAAATAACAATAGAACAGAATCAGTGGAGAAATAAATTTTGAGTCGTGTTCAAATATAAAAACTGAAGATGTTTTTTACAATGATGCAAAAATTGATCATTGACAATATGTAGTAAAATACGCTATGTTTTCAATGATCATTGTCAAAAATGATAGTCTTTTGATTCGGCATAAGAAGGAAATTCGCTGTAATATTTAATCTTTTTCGTATGTAAGCAATAAAAAGGAATGGATGATGATATTAATGTGTTTCTGAACGAATAAACGAATGAATGAATGTTGGTATTGTGTTTCTGGAACAATTTTAATCAGATTAGCGACTGTTAGAAAATTCCAAACCAAATACTGTCGCTATAGACTGACATAGTGAAATAATAATTTCCGAGAACCAAGAAAGCAACAGACATCCTATAGAACGGACTCCTAATTAAATTAAATCTGTTAAGTACTTTAGAGTGAGTCATAGAAGCATAAAAAAAAATTCCCTGTTAGGTAACATACCTTAAGAAAGATTGGTGGAGTTTTGTAACATCCAACACCAGGTGGTGTACCAGTTGAAATAATGTCTCCGGGCTTCAATGTAAAGAATCTAGTCACAATAAGAAATGTTGAACAATAATAACAGTAGACATTTACCCTATAGTGCCCGGTGTCCCCGGAAAATATTAAAATCTATAATCATTTCTTTTGTATTTTGCTTTTTCTAGGGGATTAATTATAGGAAATAAAAGGATAATTAAAGTTGATAAGGCCCCCTGATCTTTTATAAAATCATAAGGGTTACTATTAGAAATTTACAATAGACAGGGGGTATACCCAGGCGTGACAGGGTTAATACAAATTTTTCAACAACAAAATGCCACCAAAAATAATTCCGTGAGTTTAAAAATGATGAACTAGTTAAGTTACTGTTGGAAAAGTGTTATGAAGAAGAAATTGAAACTCACTGCGAAATATAAGTAACGAGTTTTTCAATCGTAAATATCATATCTCTAGTATTTGAGTCTTGCATTGTAGTTCCATTCACTCTGCAACGAATCCCAAGATTATGAACATCTAAAATGGGAAAAGAATCTACATCACCTGTCATATATTATGCGAACATAATAAGCATTTTTGGCATTTTTGGGCAAGTCTAGACATGTTGTGCATAATTTATATATTAACATGCAATGTTGTCCCATTACACATTTGGTTCTAAATATAAAACATTTTAGTACAACAAATATATAATTAATATATTAATTAATATAAGTTTATTCATTGCTTACTTAGATTACAACATTTTGAGGGCTCATCTCTAACCAACCTTAAAGGGATTCCTGCATAAAAAAATAAGTTTGCCTTATATCAAAGCCCTTTTTTATTTTATCAAAAAAATACTAAACGGTTCTTGAGATAATGCAATTTTAAGCACTTTTAAGGCAGGAGATGTCCAAGCCACTTCTTGTGATGTAATAATTAGGTTTACCATATATGTCAAAATTATATTTGGCAATATCTTGGAAAATACATAACCTTTGGAAATACAATTTGGTACAGATACCAGGGCCAATTTTAACCCAAAATTGATAATCGCACGCAATGCTCTTCCCCAAAAAAATAAAAGCATTATTTTGACGTAAAAAGGCCAAAAACATAATGCCAGAAGGGGAGGTTGACAGTTGCAGTGCCCCTAAAAATTGAAAAATCAGCTCTATTGCCTTATATATTTGCCCCCTTTTGGATAAACTAGTGCTTTTTATCCATCTTTTTCGCTTTTCACTTACTTTGAGCTGCCTACTGCTCGTTGGTGAATTCGGACCTTGCAATTTCGGTTTATCAAGAAGTTACGTATATTTGCCTTTTAGCCTTCGTCGCACGCATGACCTTAGGGGCTGGAATAGGCCCTGGATATAGATAGTGACCAAATACAACTTGTGAAAAATAATTAATATTCAAAATGGTACGTGTAACTCGTTCCATAAATTTTCCGCATAGGGTGAACATACTTATTACATCTCAAGGTTTGAGAAGTGCCTTGAACATCTGCTGCCTTAAAAATACTTAAAAAATTGCAATATTTCGAGAAGCGCTTGGTAATTTTCTGATAAAACAAAAAGGATTTTTCATCAATTTTGAAGGGCTTAATTTTTATGCAGGAATCCTTTAAGAAAACATGAAAATTCATTATATTCGTGACCGAATTACCCTGTATAACAACTAGATTTCGTTATTCGAACATATAAATTGAGCAGAAAACACTCAATAAAATTATTCCACCAAACCTTTACCATCCACCCCACCTGCTCCTAGACTATATTTACCAAAATAGCATTCCGCAATGCGTGAATGTAAAAAAATTCACGTATTTAATTATGAAAAGATGCAGCACTTTACCAGTTCTCAATCATAAAAGAACTATCTATAACGATACTAACCTGTTATGGAATCTTTAGTGACGAGTACTGGTCCCAACGGAAAGAAAGTATCCCCAGATTTTGCCAACAGCGTTTGCCCGCCATTCCTGCACATGTACCAGTCCCTGGCTGTGACGTCATTCGCAACAGTGAAGCCAGCTACATACTCCATAGCATCTTTCTCCTAAATACATAAGAAGAAAAGTATTAAAAATAATGTGGCATACGATATCTACAGTATCCACCCATGCACATTGGTACCCAAACCTCGGAGTGTTTACATATATATGTACAAAATAGATTTTCTACTTACTAGTACTTTATTATCCGGAACTGCTCTAATAGTTGTAATTTTTATTCTGTCAAAAAATTTAAGCCACATACATGTCACAAGAAATATAAAAAATTAACTAAATATATTAAATAAATGAAAAAATAAATGCAAATTTCTATTCGTGTAATCCTTGCATCAAATCCTTATTTTTAAAAACCCAAAAAATTTTAAGGAATTTTTCTGTATTTTCTTACGCCATTATTCTCTTTGAACGACTTTTTGTTTCTTTGTCTATTTTATGAGCATACCTCCTGGTTATATTAAACTTCCCATTGGAATTCTTTATCATTTTATGAGGAACCAGGGGGACTTATCAGTTTCTAGCAATTTTATTTTACATTGTATTTCCAACAATTAACCCCCTGGAAAAAGCAAAATAGCAAATAAATTACCTATGATTTGATTCCTTTCTGGGTTACTTACTAGTTTTACTGACTCCAACCCAACTTCAAGCTGGTCTATTATTTCTTTCAAATCTGCTTTACATCAATGTTAGACACAAGAAAGAAAATTTGCTTCGTCTCACTTACTAAAATGTTCTTCCCAGTCTTGCCGATAACAAACGCCAGTTCTGCCTCCCAATCGAGTTTCTGAAACAGAGAAAGAATAATTTGTTAATTTTACTTACTCATTTCGAAAAGAATGACTTGGAAAAAAATAATATTGTCAATAAAATGTGTCTTTCTGTATTTTCGACTTTTCTCCCAACCATGTGAGAAATATCCATCCCGCCTAACTGGGATCCCTGTTCGCTATTGGCGAGATTTTGGCTGATCCAGCTGGCTTAGTACCCATATGAATACGAAAGTGAGTTATCCCGCTGATGCGTAACAGATACTTTCCCAAATTCCACAAAAGATTTCCGTTAGTTTTTATGAAAAACGGATTTCAAATTCGTGTTTCTCGTCCAAAAATATACCGGTGTTGAAATTTTCAGATCCCTACGGAAAATTGAAAGGTTGTTTTGACTGCGCCACCTCCACGGTCAAAGCCTACTTATTTTCGAACTTGTCATGTTTCGCCTCGTTCTGACGCAAAACCTTATTTTTCAAATAGCTATGATATACTTGCTGTATGGTTCCAAATATTCAGCTTAGATATATTTTGGGCAAGGAATCCGAATTTGAAATCCGTTTTTTCATAAAACTAAAGAAAAATTTCGTGTGACGTCAATTGTCATGGTTATGACGTCAATTTGGGAAGAGTCTATACTTTTCATATATTATGATGAACAGTCCCTTATTTGTACACAGTAATCCCTTATTTATAAACAGTAAACACATACTTCAACTCTATCATATGTTTCTGTTGTAATAAATATAGAGAGAGTTATACGTGATGTACCTCTGTCCATTTTGCTTGAATAATGTGTCCTTCGTGGTGAGTGATTGCACTGGCATATTTGCTGAACACTATAGGTTCTGTTGGTATAGGTCTGTTTTGCTCTTCACAATGACTCCGATAGTTCAAGCCAACACATATTACCTTCTCCGGATTTGTTACCGGAGCAAGGATCTTTACGTTCTTTCGTGAAATAACATGCTCACGCTTTGCTAAAGCACTACAACAATAAGACATTTTCCGGTATTTTTCCGTTCACTGTCTTCTTTTACATTGCCCATGAAGGGGGATTCAGATACCTCATAAAAAATGTGTATCATGCTGAAAATTTCAATGAAATACACCAAGAAGAATGGCTGTTTTCGCTACACTACGTCAACGGCCAAAGCCTTCTTAATTTTGCAAGTGTCATGTACGGACTCGTATTCATACAAAAAAATATTAAGTTCTACGCATGAATATGAGGTGGACATGAATATGAAGTCCGTTTTTTATAAAAATTAAACTTAACATAAAATTTTCATGAAATCCGGGAAAGGACTATTGTATAACGGGAAAGGATATAATACGAAGCTATGCGAAATTTCCATTACATGACGCCACCCCCTTTTAAAAATCAAATTCAAGTTATTTTAAAAGGAAACCATTTTATACTCAAGGATTAGTTTTTAACATCAAATGATAAAAATTAACATAATCATCCATAAAACTATTATTTAATTCTCAAGAACAGTTTTAACCTGAAATGATTGGTAACATCTAATTTAAATCAACAAATAGAGAACCCTTCAGTGAATACCCTTTCACTGTAATTATCAAATTCTGTTTATCTATCTTGTTCTTAAATTTGATGGGATGCTAAAATAAAAGATAATATATACAGTACACGTGCTACTTTGGAATAAAAATCATGGTTATTTTTTAGATATTTTTAAACCCAAGGATACTTAAGGTGGTAGATAACAAAAAATAAACTAATTTCTTGACATTTACTCTTTTATGGAAATATTCATGTCCAATATATACGATTAGTTAAATATATACGATTAGTTAAAACTTGAAAAAGGCAAGAAAGTGTTAAAAATATTACTTATATGCATAATTAAGGCACAATACCTCCAAAGCAATGGATATTTTTGGACAATATATCTGCAGAACAGCATTGACTCAAAACGTGAAACATGGTGTTTCTTTAGATTGATTCATTGAAGGAACTGAACCTAAAAAATATTATGTATCTTTTTATAGTTATACGGGAAGATACAGCGGCGTTTCTTCGAATATTTTTAGGCCCAAGTACCATTTTCCCGATAAATATCATGCAATTTCCGCTAACCTTACCGCACGGATTGATTGTTTGGTTCAGAACCTCCACAATAAGAAGAACAAAATCACGCAAAGTTTCATATCATAAGGTTTTACCATTTCTGAGTTACCGTGTTTTAAATTTAGAAATTCATTGTGTTGAGAAAAACACGTTTAAACATTGAAAAACTGAAAATTATGCGATATTCTACGTTAATTTGCAGTTTTACTCTTTCATTTTAATCCCAGTTAATTGTTCTTGACCTTAAAGTCCCTCCCGTGAGCTCTTTACTTCTTTCATTGTTTTTTCTCACTATAAGCGTTCATTGTTAGTTTGTAGATCTCTCCATTATTACACGTCTTAACGTATAATTTCGTCCCCATACACCAAGATCAATTTCTCCGATTTTTCCAGGGCCAGAAAGTTTGAAAACAAAACTTTGGAAATTTAGGAATTTAATGTTTATGTACCCCCTTAAAGGTTCATTTCAAGGATGTGTGGCCATCATGCATTAAAGACATGATTTTAGCAGAAAATTTCAGACGTTGGCCACACAACCCTGGAGAAAATACTCGGTAAATATGTCATTGGTAAACTGGCAAACTTTAACTTTTTGTCTTGTCATATCTGTGGACACTTGTGGAATAATTTTGGCCAATTTGGCAATTCTTGCGGAATATTTATGACCAATGTTGCAAATGAAGACTGACGACGGAGATGAATGAAAACCAACATTTTTTGATTAGATTCTAACCAGATCTACTTTTACACAGTATCAAAATAAAATTAAAAAATCTTACCTTTCTGCGACATTTAAGTTTTCCACACCTCCGTGAAGAAATGTTATCATATCCTTAGAAATATCTGCATTGGTCTTTGACAAGTCAACAATATCTCCATTTGATTCAATTTCTATACCAACTCGAATAACATGATTCTCTTCAAACTGCACTAGTCTCATTTTTACGTGTATCTACAAAAAAACACTGTTTTAAAGATTTTAACACAAAAGCATACCCCCGGAATTTATATGTACTTATGAGTCACTATGCTTTTCAAGACTGCAAAAGTTCATAAGACCACACATTTTTTCTTCGTAATAATTAGACGTTCTATTTAATTAATTAGCTAATTACTCCTGTATTTTATTTTAAATAAGAACCGGAGCGGCATAAATAATGCATCTAAAATCCTAATCAATTCAACATAACAGATTGCCATCTTCCGCACGAGGTTATGAATGTGTACGGAACTGAAATCGTCCATAGAAGACCAAAGACTGCCCAGGCTTCGCCACGCAGTCAATGATTGCCTGTTGAGAAATTGAAAAAATAACGTGAACGATAGAATAATTACCAGTACGTTCTTCATTTGGAAATTCCTGATGTATTATTCTTCATCCAATCTACAGTTTTACTGCACTTTCCCACAAGATTAAAAGAAAAATCTGGATCCCAGGCTATTTTACTGTGCTACTGTGTGCATATGGTGGTGAAAATAGTATCATCTGCAATCTTCACTAAAATGCATTGGGAACGAGGTTGTTGAAAGAACACAATAAAGTAGTAAATTACATAACAGAACAGAACGACAAAAAAGTGTAAATTACACGAGAGCAAATTTTGCTTGTTCTGTAAACATTCCAGAAACGACACCCAGTGGGCACACCATGGTAACACGATGTTACAACGTCTGTAACGATTCACCAACGTTGTCAGATCGTTGTTTTACCATGTACCCACTCGGAAAAACAGTGTCAGAAAATTTCAATTGATCCTTCTTACAAGTCTAATTCACTCTTCTTTCTACCAGATAATTCAGAAAAAAGGCGCGAGTGAACTGAAATCTAAATACTGTGGGTTAGCTACGTGTTATCAATTTTATTAAGTAATTTTTATAAAGTTGCTTTTAGTGTTTATTCGTTCCTGAAAAATAGTTTGTACTTATATTTTTCTCTCTTTTCCTTATCAATTAGTAGCGAAGTTACAGAAGCAGCCAACGGAGGTGTTCTGAAATGCCAGGAAGGACTTTTTTAGTATAATTTTATAAAGTTGCTGAAGTTTTCTAGAACACCTCTACTTCACAGGAAAACGTTTTTATTTTCCTAGAACTCCTTTTTTCGTTAGAACAGCTCAATTTGCCAGGAACAAAATTATTTCTTCCTACAACACCTCTTTTTGCCAGGAACCCCA
>JANTOQ010591788.1:0-10663 GCA_027564595.1 Bythotiara depressa
AGGTCTGTAATTGGATAAAATTGTTTCATCTGTAGATTTGAATACTGGAAGGACTCTAGCTAATTTTAGTTTGTCTGGGAATACCCCTGTCTAAAGAGATAAATTAAAAATGTAGCAGAGTGAGTCTTGAATAATAGGAAATACGCTTTTAACCTCGTTTATCTAATATCGTCAAATCCTGGGCTTTTGTTTTGTTGTAACGTAGAAAATACCTTGTTCAGTTCTTCAAATGTAAGATTAGTTTCATTGGGATACAAATAAGATTCAAAGAAATTTTTGCTAGGAGTTATTTTTGAGGCTAAGGAGGGTCCAATATTAACAAAGTATTAATTAAATTCATTTGCAATAACAGTTTTATCATAAGTGTCATTACCATTAATAATTATTCATTTAGGTAATAAGTTGGTTCTTAGTTTTGTTTTGCCAATTACGTCTTTTATAACTTCCCATGATTTTCTCATATTGTTCTCGTACTTAGAAATAAGGTTTGCATAATATAATTTCTTAGATTGAAATTTAAGTGTCTCGAACAGATTGTTATAATTCTTGCAGATTTTTTGGTATTTATAAGTTCGTTTTTTTAGAAATTTTTTATAACGTTTTTGTTTACTTTTAGATGATTTTAGCAATCCATGGGCTTAAGAGATTTTTGGTTTTTATTTTAACTTCAATTTTCGGAAGAGCTTTCTCATATTGGTCTAAGAAGAGCTTTAGAAAGCACTCATAAGCATTGTTTACATCATTAGCTTCCTGAATTATGTTCCAATCTACTTTGGATATCAGATTTTTGAAATAATTTATTTATTGATTGTTAATTTGTCTCTTAATAATTTTAGTATAATTGTCATTAGTGCGCTTTTGACCGCGCGGAGAGAACGTTTTTGCGCATGTTCAATTTGCTTTTTCAGCGCTTATCCGCTGTGAATGTTGAGAATTTTCAACTTTATCAGCTCGTGCGGGTAAAAACGCACTACTGGAAATCGCCCTTTCGTATACTAATTTGACATGTTTGAAGCCCGTATGGATACTTCTACGTACATTCATAAATACACCCTGCGGAAGAGAGTGAGCGAATGTATATACATTATTGAATGGATAACTGATAATCACCCTTCTTTGTACATTTTAAATTTTGCATAATCGAATGTTTTTTATGTTCTTTTACTGATTATAAAAAAAATTTCCACCCCCCCCCCCGGCTATTAAATTTCTAAGAATTTTCCACCCCCCTTCTATTAGGCACCTAAGAGTAAGTTTTAATATAACCAGGAGGTATGGTTATGCTTCAAGGGTTAAAGAAACGAGACTAACCTTGATCGGGACCTAAAATGCAATCTCATTTTCCTAAATATGAAGAGGCTGGGAACGAGGTTGCTTTCTTTCACTGCTATGAGAAACAGAACTAGAAGTCCACTTCATTGTCCAAAAATGTTAAAACTGTCAAATCTTTTCGTTAAATAGAAAAGCTGTTTCCGCAATGACACACCCACTGCAGGACTTCTTAATTTGATAAGCTTTTAT
Organism: Bythotiara depressa; assembly: GCA_027564595.1. NCBI lineage: Eukaryota > Metazoa > Cnidaria > Hydrozoa > Anthoathecata > Bythotiaridae > Bythotiara > Bythotiara depressa. The sequence continues at coordinate 1,522 of JANTOQ010591788.1, forward strand.
TCTCGGCCTCGTTCTCAAGCAAAACGCCTTTCATGGCTATACAAACTTATTTCATTGTCGCATTATTTAAAAATTCGTAAATGAATCAAATCATTGGTCATTTGGTGGCTATTTTGCTTTTTCCTGGGGGTTAATTAGTGGGAAAATAAATTTAATAAAAGCTGACGGTTAGTTATAAAATTAAAAAGGTTTGCAATGGGAAGTTTATTATAATCAGGAGGTATGCTTATGCATTAAAAAAATAATTAACAGACCCCCTGGTTCCTCATAAAATTATAGAGGTTTCAAATGGGAAGTTTATTATAATCAGGAGGTATGCTTATGAATTAAAAAGTAATAAATAGACCCCCTGGTTCCTCATAAAATTATAAAGGTTTCTAATTGGAAGTTTATTATAACCAGGGGTATGCTTGCGCATTAAAGGAGATTAACAACGAGCAGGAAATTGTTGATGACTTTATCACATTCAACGGAAGATAAAAAAGTTTGTAAAATTATTTAAGCATTTATTTTTCGGTCATATTAGCATATCTTCAATAAACATCTGTATATTAGCAATTTTGTTTCCAATAAAAAAATTTCCACCCCTTATAAAACAAACGAAACTATCCTGAGTAGACGGAAGTTGGGATTAAATAAGAACTATATTTAATTTTAAGGTATTAAAAATTTATATACGGATAAAATTCTCTTAGTAGATAGAATCCAAACAAAAAAACATTCTCCAAGAATGTTTTTTTTCTTTTTCCGTATTTCACTCAAATATCAAAACAAAACTAGCGAGGTCTGGAATTTAATAAAGGAAGGAAGACTTCAAGCATTGAACACTGATCCTCTTACTGATGACATGGTGTCATTTCAGGTGTCACACACTGTTAAAGTAGATTTCTTAAAAACTGAAAGTTGTTGCGCTATTTCGATTTTCAACTTTGATACAAAAGAAGAAAAATATTAATGCGTGTACATAAATAGGTTGATAACTAAACTGTAATAGATACTTTGTTGCAAAGCTTCGTGAAAGGGTAGAATCATCAACCCGTAGTAAATTGTCGTTATAATCAACCTCGTTTCCAGGACTTCTTTTCCTATTCTTAGCCTAAAAAAAGAAAATGGTAAAGGTTTGGATATTAGATTTTTTTAAATATCTTTATTAACACGACAATTTTGGTTGGATAAAAAAATCAGAAAAATTAAACTTGTGAATATATAAAGGACTTGGGTATACGAAACAACCCAGATCGGAATTATCACTACCGGACGGGACACTTGAAATTTTCCATTTTTTCTCTCTTTTCGCTAAAAACTAAGTAAGTGGGAATTGAACTTGACTTTGCGTTTAAGTTTTTTCAAAAACAAACCATAAATTACGTGATATGTTCAAATATGGTAACCAAGAAAGGTGATTTCTGAAACTTCTACGGAAAACTCAAAATAAGGAAGAATGTTTATTTTCCACTTTTCCACTTCGCTGAGGAGTACGTACCCACTTAGAACTAGTCAACGGAAAATCACTTGTATTTTAACCTTTAATGCATATTGTTCCCCGGAAAATAATCATATCATTAATCATTTCTTTACTACATTGCTTTTTCCAGGGGGTTAATTATTGAGAATTTGACGATTCTTTCATATAATTATAAAGAGTTCAGTACTCCTTTCTAGAAATTACGTCATCAAAAGTTGCTAAATCAGTTACACTTTATTTTTAGAAAAAATGGATTTCATGTTCGAATTCACCAATAAAAATTAAATAAATCTGAAAAGTTATAGTATCAAAGTATAATTATTTATAGCTTCTACACTTGTTTAAAGAAATTATAGTTTTTCCGTGAAAACGAGGCTGTGATTGCATGTACTTAAATTTAAGAATGTGTTAACCCTACTTCTAGTTGTAAATGATTTCTGACGGCTGAAGTAATATCAAATCATATTATTTATCGAGGAGTTAGATCATCAACCAAATTCCTTACAAAAAACAACTTGATTTTACTAATTTCATTATACTCAGGAGGTGTATGCATCAAAGGACATACAAGAAATTAATAAATGTTCTTCACGTTCAAGTTGTTTTCATAGAGCACATAGCAGAAGGTGAAAACTTGAAGTAATAAAACCAAAGAAGAAACATCATGAAAAATTTATAACCAGATATAAACAAACTCATAAAGTAAATAATCTACAACTAAATCTACACACGTAAAATCTACAGACCAGAAAATATGGCATTGCTCTGAAATAAATTAGTTATACAGCTTTGGCTCGTAGTGTCTGAAGTCTAAAGGAAAATCGATAATAAGCGATAAGAAATATACAATGTCTAACTAGTTGTCAACGAAACGTGACTATTTATCAATAGTCCTCAAATTCGCACTTGGAAATATGTCATATTTTATACAATGTTATCATTAGACGTGTCTGAAGATGGTTGGAAAGTAACATTCCAATAACACACAATGAATAGAAATCAATAGATGACTTGGGAAGAAATCAATAGTTTCAAACGTTTCAAAGTTTACGTAGAAGCATGATAAATAGTCAAGTGCAAGCTTACAACTAATAAATCTAAATAATTGTTAGGGATAGTCGAGAAACTAATCTTCTACATTTTCCATTGTGACATCTCCTTTTAAATTTGGATGAAAACATCTGATAAAAGAAAGGAAATACTTGAAGAAAAAGATGAGCAGGATTACTGACTGTTTTTTTGAAATGCTTATCCCGATATTATATCTACTGATATCACTAGAGGGTAATTTGTATAGGTTACTTCCAATGTTGCTCCCTCTCGGCTAATGACTGCTTAATTAATTAAGTATCTTTCATTAAGGACCTCCTTTCGTTTGGTATGTTTATGTTTTGTCAGATGCCACAGGATTAAGATATTCCGTATTTCTAGATACAACAGGAAATGAACTAAGCAGGAGAACACAGGTAAATTCCATGTTGTTTATAAAGTACAAACTCACAAGTTGCTAGTGAATCTCTAAAGAACATAAAGCCCGGTTTCCACCTAAAACTCACAAGTTGCTAGTGAATCTCTATACAACATAAAGACCGGTTTCCACCTAAAACTCACAAGTTGCTAGTGAATCTCTATACAACATAAAGCCCGGCCGGTTGCCACCTAAAAAGATTCTTCTACCCGGGAGGAATTTTGCTCACGCAAAATTTAAAAGGACATGCATATTTGACGCAGGTTCGCTAACCTTTTCAAATAGCAGAGTTCTGCACTTTTAGGGAAATGCTCCGTGATAATAGGTCTTAAGGAAGTACTATTCAACGAAGATGATGTAGAAGACCATTATGGATACACCCTAACTTGCTAAGAAACTACTTTATTATTTCAAATATTCGTGCTGTACGATAGTATCATTATATAACACATTTACGCATACTGATTTGGTCAGAACACAGACATTTTCAAATGCATTTTTTAGCGAAGTTTTTTCAAAAATTATCTACCAATAGAAATCGGCCTTTAAACAGCTGATAGCGGTGCTTGCTCTAGAATAGTCTAAAATATATTTTCTAAAAATAGCTCTCAACTTGACCAGTAAAGAAATAAATAAAAATCTTCTCTCACTCTTTTAATTTTTTCACTCTCGTCACGTTGCTGGTGGACTAATTGCAATTTTTGCTGTAAACATTATAACACCAATGAAGCCATTAACGGTTTATCTAACGTAAAATGTTTTTGTGATAGTATTTTTGGTTGTATATTTATCCACACAAAGTACAAATCAAGATATATAGGTTCCCGCTAATATCTAAAATTATTAAGTCTAAGCAAATTAAAACTTTGTTAGCTAATAATTTCTTGTTTATTTTTTATAGTAACTCCGACGTTACTTTAGGATTCTAATGTTAAGATAAAGTACCCTTGCCACTGTCTACCATTATAAAAGAAATTCTGTGGTATGTAAAATAATCCATCATCAAGAATACCATCCTCAGCCAACATTTCATTTTTCAGATTAGGAATGGCTTGACCGCTATTTGCAAGTTAATCCCGCCAGCTCCGTAACTTGATCGTTATCCTGTACACATGCATAAACTACTATGAACACTATATGTTTTATGGACATTTGGTACATGCATCGTTTTATTTATGAAGAGGGGAGTCACGAAGTCCCTGCTACTATTCTCACTAATGTCATTTTCTCATATGCATTTTATAACAATCTAATAGCGCCACAACATCCTATCAAGCACAATAATGTTTTGCAACACGATCATGCCATAATACTCTCACCAAAATGGCAATTAGATATCAAAACAATCTGTCGAAGTTTCATGTACTCTTGTTTTATCTTTCATTGTATGCCTACGCTTCCAAAACGTATAGCTATTCCCACGAAAATGATCGGCCTGTTGCTTCAAGCCTTCGTATAGTTCGACTTTCTTCATAACAGATTGCGTTCGTCTTTGCAAGCGTCTCAATTCTTCAGCTGCAGAAAGAAAAATTGGGAAAATTTAGTTCTAGTTATTCCATACTTTAAAATAGTTATCCCACGTTTACAGTCTATGAAATGGACCTATTCTTTAAAGACCAAAAAATAAAATGTAGTTCTTCTTTCCTTTTTGAAAAAAAAAGTTAAGCCTAAACATTAAATTTTATGTTAAAAGGCAATTGTGACGTTAGAATTCAATATTCACATATTGCTATTTTTCTCGACTTTCACACTTTTTTAAAGGTACAAAATAATTGTAGGCCGTTTCTTCTTCATTAGTGAAACAATAGCAGCATTAATCCTATCGTGTCCGGTGTACCTGGAAATTATTCAAATCTTTATTCATTTCTTTGTTGTTTTGCTTTTTCCAGGGTGTTACTATTTAATTGCCAATAAATGGAAAAATAAAGTTGGTAGAAGTTGATAAGTCCCCCTGATCTTTCATAAAATTATAAAGGGTTACTATTAGGAAATTTACAATTGGCAGGATGTGTATCCAGGCACTATAGGGTTAATGGGAGATTAATCACTTACAATGTATCCAATTTCATACTAATAATATTTACAAACAGAGACAGTAGGAAATGGAAATTAATTGAGACGTGCTATGAATACAAACTGGTTTAATATTTCTACCGAACATAGGCAGAATAAATATTTTGAGCTACATGAACAACAGAGCCTATATAGTATAAATCTCAAACTGCTATGAGTTCATATTGGATCTCGTGTAAACAGGGTCTTGTATAAATTGTTGAAAGGAGTTAATTTCAAAAAAATCTAGACCATTTTCTATACTGTATTTAAACCAGGTACCATTTTGAAAAAATAACCATATAACATCGACAGTTTTGAAATAAAGTTTTACATCATAAATACCTTCATTTTCTTTTTCCCCACTGTTAGTCTTCGAAAGAACAGCATGACCTTTGTAATCGTAACCTGCAAAAGAACTGGATAAGCGAGCTGAACCACCTTTGTGTTTCTCGTGTCCATTACTAAGCATCTCGTTACTCTTGTGTCGAACAGGAAATTTACGCTTTTTAACGTCTTCCAGTTCTTTTTCTTGTATATCGTTTTCAATGTCACCATTTATTTCAGTCTCTGAGTTTCTATTCATATCATCCTCGATAGCTTTTGCAAGTATTTCTTTAACTTTAACTTGCTGTGCAATCTTAACATCAATATCATCTGCTGATGATGAAGATGAAGATGAAGAACTAGGATCATTATCACTTCTCGAGGTAAGAGAATCTTTCTTATCACTTTTACTTGCTTTACCCTCATCATTTGATTTAGTTTTAAAAAATCGATTTCTGAAGGAACTACTTCTTTTTACAGAACTACTCTTTTTAATAGACGAGTCTTTTGTTGAATTACTGCGTTTTAAAGCAGCAGGTAATTTTAAGGAACTACTCCTTTTGACAGAGTTTGATTTTTTCACTTTCTTATTGCTGTTTGTTTCTTCTACGGAAGGAATTGCTGTCACGTTTACAATCGAATCTATACCTTGTTTATCTAATACATTGTTGACCTGGTCTGGTAAATTTTCTGATTCCAAAGTTTGTACAAGTGTTTCTTCTTCTATAGTTGAAACATTTTTAGGGTCCAATTTCATATCAACTTGAGGTTCTTCCTCAATGCCGTTTTCAAAGGCATCAGGACGTCTGTACTCTGGTAATGAATGTCTTTTGTTAGACTCTAAAATGGATGTATCAGAGTTTTGTATTCCATTGCTTCTATGATCTTTCATTTCATCTCCACTTTGTGTGGTGTTCTGAGCAATCTCTAGACTTATTCCACTGCCTATGCTCATACCTCTATTGTGCAAAGGGCTACCATTCTCTGGGGACTTTAATTTCCCTTCTTCAATTATATGAAGGTCTCTGTGTAGGGTGCCTGCCTGACTTACCGAATCACTTGGACTAAGAGATAAAATATCATTAGCACTGTCACAGATTCTTGCACTGCCTTGAGCAACTGCGTCTATATCTGTCAACTTGTCAATAAGCTTTCCCTCTGAATGATGAAGTTTTTTTGTTGCAGCGCCAAGTGGTCTAAAACCTTCTGGCATTGATGTTCGTTTGCGTAACATTTGATTTCTCATTGAAATCCCCCGAGCATGCATATCAACCAAATGAAAGATTGAATCTCCTTCTAGAGTGTTAAATGTATATACTCCTTTGCCATGTTTACATTTCTCACTTGCTTCAAATGAGAACTTAGTCCTTCCACGGCCATACCTACGCAAGTACTGAATTGGCCAATCACAAACTGCTGTTTGTGATGGAATGTCAATCAAAGCTATGTTCAGCATATTAACTTGCAGTAAATATGTTCCATTCATACACGCCTTTTGTGATGCTATAGTTGGTCTTACAGTGACTGGAAAGTTTGATCCTGTATATAAACAAAGACAAAATAAAATTGCAGCAGCATTTTACAACAATTTTATAACAGTTAAAACAACACTGTTGTATCTAGATATAATTTGTTTAATCCGCATTTTTTTCTAGGAACATTTTAATGCGAATAATTTTTTTCAAGATTTTTTTTGGACAATAAATATTAACAGAGATTACTTATAGACTATTTGGAAAAAAGCATACCTCACTATATTTCACAAGAATATAGTAAGATATTTGTGAGTGATCTGAGAAAGCTAGAGAAAATAACCCTCTAATGCCTGTTTTGTCCTGGTAACCAGGAAACCCAGCTAACTTTCTTGTCCTTCCTGCTCCTCTTTTCCTGGGAATATCTAAATTAGGTATGGGGTGAAATTTAGCTGAGTCATAATGATTAATGTTTTCCTCGTTGTTTTCCATTTTAAAAAGTGATGAGTCACGAACATAAATTCATTTCATCCCTGTCAAGGCATACATAAACCCAAATATGAAACAGGGATGGGACGTGGATGAAGAAAGTTAACCCAAATATGAAACAGGGATGGGACGTGGATGAAGAAAGTTGTCTTGAGTTTCATTTCTTTGCAGTTTTGCTTCTTCCATGCGGTTAATTGTTCGAAATAAAAGGGAAAATAAACTTTGGTAAAAAAGTTGATAGGACCCTGTACTTCTTCATATTTGTATAAAGTTTTCTAATAATATAAATAATAATATACAATATAAATCAAAATCTACAAAATATATATTTTATTAGAAAAGTATGTTCTTTTTCTAATACATTGTTGAACCTTCAGTTACTGTTTACATTTAGTACATCCAATTCCAACATGTCTTAAGTTTAAGTGGAGAATTATCTTCATTCAGCAAAATATGTCCTTATTGTGAGACAGTGGCAGCATTTTAGGCTCACAAAACAGAGCTCTCTATAAATCTTACATAATCTGAATTGACTAATTTCAACAAATATGATGAAACAACAAACTGTGGAAGAAAAGCATTTGTGATTGAAGAAACAGTAGCTAAGATTTTAATATACTTCTAACTTTACCCTGCACAGTTACACGATCTCTTAAACAGCTCAATGAGCAGAAATAATTTTGACAATGAAGTGTCAAAGAAAGTAAATGATTTGTCCAGGAAAGCCTAGCATAATCAGGTTGCATTACAGACTGTGTACTGTTTCTACATAACATAGAAAATTAATACAGAGTTGACGTAATACAAGGACATGTAAAAGACTTGTGTAATTTTAAACAATAAATACTGAAATTGTATCTTCTTGATATTTTTGTTTTATAATAGTGTATTCTACACCTTGAATATCATCTAACACCATTATTACACTTTTGCAGTGAATATGGAAATGTTTCTGAGTGTAGTTTTCTAAAAATAGTAGGTGAGTAAGTTTAATTTTGCAAATTAGTGGGGATGGGACTTACAAAAGGATAAATAAATTATTTCACAATAAACAATAAAGGACTTATTTTACTTTTAACTTAATATTAATATTATATATATACTTAATTGTAATTCTAAAAATAAAAATATTTCCTGCCATTATATTAAAGACCACCATTGTTTCATTGAAGATGGGGGATTATCAATTTTTTTATAAAGGAAATAAAAAAGACAGTGAAATATAAAGAGAACAAACAAAAAGATATACAGAATACAGAAACTAAATATCATATTACCATCCACTACTGTTGAAGCCATGCTTGATGCGTCATCAAAACCTGACTCAAATGAAACGAGACTGGATAGTTCTGATGCAACTGAAGATGTGAAAGTTTTCTCTAGTTTTTCTCTTGAACCATGGTGTCCATCCACGCTTGTATTATCATTTAGTCCGCCTGAAAAATATGACAGTGGATTAAAGAGTTGTCTTTACAATAACATTGCAGGAGAAATATGTCTCCTTTTAGAAAATTGACATTCACACTCCTGGAAGGCCAAAATTAAGTCAATGAACATTCAAAAAACACCATATCATGGCTTCCAAAATTAGGTAATTCTTGTATTATGCTCCTAATGTGCACTCGTAGTTGTGCTGAGGAGCACAGAATTTAGTGTGCCTTGAATTAAAATTAGAGACATGAAATGAATTGATTAAGTTAAGTGAGCAAACAAGTTAAATATCCAACTTGTAAACTTGCTTGTTTCAAGCTTAACAAGAAAAGGCTCATATTTTTAAAACATCTTATAACCCCATACTTTAAAATAAACAACAAAATCATATCATAAGGTTGGGATCACTGGGGTGAGGGTGGGGGTAAATTCTTTAAA
>JANTOQ010592010.1:0-10878 GCA_027564595.1 Bythotiara depressa
AATGCTTTTGTTTTCTTCCACGATGGTAGTACAAAACTATAGCATTTAACACAACTATTTCAAAAAACAAATGTGAAGAAAGTAGGACAATTCAGACTGATATTTAAGGGTTTCTTTATTTAAGCTAATGTACTTTACCTAAAATGTGATTATTTGTCAGACACTTGCAAGGACAAAATCAATGAAGAGAATGCCCCTTCTCTTTTTTTCTTTCTGGAAATATGTTTTAACTCATTATGTCTTTTATTAGAAATGTCATGATACTTCCTTCAGTATGACGAGGGAAAATAAAAGCAAAAACAAGACAAAGTTTCTTCATTTAAACTTTTTTCCTGTCATTTTAGTCGTATTTTTGAAAGAAATGTTTTTTTCTAGTTTTGAATTTAATGCACAATAGGCATGTCATCGCACAATAGCTGTTTTTTCCTTTTCCAGACTCGCAGACGCCAGTGCACTAAATTTTTGTGAGATTAGGAAAGTTTTACAGATGAAAAACAGGCTTAAGTATACAACACTTGAAATGACCACTATTAAAGACAGTACCCTGCATAGCATAATGTAATTACAAAAACAGTTTGAAGGAAGTATTACAGCATATTCTTTTTGTTTTGATCTCATTAAAAATTAATAAAACATGTCTGTAAAATACTTATTTCTTGTCTGTAAAATATACATTCTGGTCTATAAAAAACCTATTCTGGTCTGTGAAATATCAGAAGCTTATAAATACTCTTGACAGTACAGAAGTCCATTTTGGAAGCATTGAAATTGAAGCCTCTGGTAACTACCATTGTTACCTCTCACAGAGTCACTATTTTAGAAAGTTTGTCATGTAGTGAAATTTAAATGTGTTGTTTGTATATTGTTCATTTACTAACTTACATGTTTGTTATTTAATATATTATTGATAACGATTAGTTAAATGTAAAAGTGTATGAACCTGGTAAGGTCTATATTTTTTAGGACAAGTTTGGAAGAGAGTTATTAGCATTTATATTTAGTACCTTCTTATTGATATTACACTCTGCCACAGAGTATGAAGTTGAATCATTACGAATATTTTTGTCAAGGGAAACCTATTATAAACTGTTTTATGTACCACATTAATAATAATTAATGTTTTCACACAAATAGTTTGCTATATATTCAGAAGCAGCCAGGAGAGCTGTTCTAAGAAAACAGAAACCTACCAAGAAGTACGTTCTTGAATCAAATGGAAAGAAAAATCGAGGTTTCCTTACAACATCTCTTTTTCTCAGGAAGCACTCTTAAAAAACCTCTTTTTCTCAGGAAGCAGGGTTCTCCTCAAGCTCATTTTGCTTGGAAGCTGCTATGTTAGTTTTGAATAGCACTATGTGTATATAGTCTCCCGCTGTATATCACTGATTTCCGCTATGCTAGCTCAGAGACCAAATTGTTTTGTTTTGCTTTGTGAGTTTGTATTTTTTGTGTTGTGTGATATAAAAAACCATTCAAATCTTAATGCATTCTCAACTCATTAACAATATAATTGATCCTTGTTGAGTTATGTATAAATATTTTTCTTTAAACGCCACGGAATCTTTATTCAAAATGTTTTTTACTTCTTCAGAGAAACATTTCATATATATAAACAAACACCTGCTTGCTGGTGTATTATTTCCATGAACTACTTTCTTATACAAAACTGGTTGTCTAGAAACCAAGCATCTCCCCTACGAACCCGAAGTAAAAATGATAAAAAGGAGAAGCCGTTTTCTTTTGCAAAATTTCAATTTCTTTTATTCTAGATTTTTTCCATTGAGGAATTGCAGGATTTTAAAACATGGTTTATGGAAATTCAGATGGATTTTCACAGCCTTGACATAGGTAGTCTTCCACGATATTATTCTTTAAAGCTAAAAAGTATTGTTGTTAACTCACATACAATTGTTTTCTAAGTAAGAAAATCATAGTAGTGGCTGTAAACAATTATATACGATAAGTTCTAAAACCAGAATATTGTAGTAATGGTCATAAGAGGCATATAACATCTTAATAATGGCTGTAAAACGTCACTCGTAACTAGAAAACCGTAGTGTCTGCCGTAAAACATCAGACACACTGACACGAATGAACATTAAATAAAACATGATGGTTTTACAGCTAATTTACATGATGGGAATGAAGAGTTCTTACATCAAAACAGTTTTACCAGTAATTTACGTGACACGGATGAAGATTTCTTACATTAACACAATAGTTTTAGAGCAATTTTACGTGCTACAAAGGAAGGTTGTCTACACGCAGTGCATGCGGCTTGCAATTTCTGGGAAAAACCTTGGGAAACAATCCTATTTCTCTTAGAACACCTCTATTTCCCAGAAAAAGAAAAAGAGTGGCTATTTTTCTTATAACACCTGTTTGTTTCTTGGAAACAACATGGTTTCCTTTGAACAGTTCATTTTGTCAAGAAGTCATAAAATTGGACTCCCAGATAAGCATTAAATGGTTTGAAGTGAGGAAAATTCAAACATGTCAATCATTCAAACATGTCAATCACTTCTATTGGATCAAAACTGAAGCAGCCCAGTCTTCTTGTGCTTTAGAGTTCACAATATAAAGAACCTTACATTGGTCATTATGTAAATTATATGAACATGACTTATATGATTTAGAGGTCATCCTATGCACTGCCTCATAAATAGTTTGAATTGTGTTTGAATTCTTCCTGACTAATTTATATTTGGAAACATTCCACCTGGTTTTAATAGTGATATTTCGTCCTCTCTAGAAGAGGTCATTTTCGAACACTAGCATTTTCTAGACGTATGCACATTTTTATTATTCACATATCAAAAAAATGTAACAGCTCCATATAATTTGGTGATTTATTTATAATTTTGTTACAGTGAAACCTAAATATAATGACCTCTGACCACTAATCATCTAGGACAAAGAAACACAGGCTATTAACCACCTTAGAACCAAGGAAAATTAGCTACTAACCATCTTAGGACCAAAAAAACTGCCACTAGCCACCTCAGGACCAAGAAAAACTGGTCTTTAATATACAGTATGGCATACAGTATATTAATGAAGAGTGTAAATTTAACAGGTTTATATGTTATAGTATTTGTGTGTGAATTCCCAACATTATTTTCTTTCTTCGAAAACAAAACATCACTGTGTTAAAATAATTATATGAACATTAGTGTTCTTTTTGTAATGGTTTCCATGTTTATTTTGTAATGGTTTCCACGTTCCTTTTGTAATGGTTTTCGTGTACATCTCTGTCAGGGTTTTACACATTTTCAGAATCTAATTAAAACTTATATTCTGCTGCATTACTTGGACTAATTATTAATTTTAATTAAAACCTCTTAATTTATCTATTATATTTAAATTAAAAAACAGAGTTACAATTTCCGAGAGAATTTCACATTTTATCACTATTTTATAGCCACATTTTGGGCACATGATAAACAAGTTTGTCGCTTGTCAATTTGAGAATAATACATTAAATTAAGTCAAGCAAACATGGACATTTACTAACCTATTTATTTTGTAAATTACGCAGTACAAAGTAGATATGTGGCTGTCAGTGATAGTCATTGCCTTGGCAACCATTACTTGTATAAATTGTGGGAAGCCATCATTATCAGATCCACTTGGAACAAGCGAAGCTCCTTTTCAATTTGAAACTGGAAAAAATTATGTTGTTGGAAGCATTTGGCCAAAGGTACAACAAGAAGCTTGGGAGCAGACGTTATATACATTAGATCCAGGAAACTTCAGGTACAAATTTTTATTCTATTATTACCCTTTATTGCATAAGCATATACCTCCTGGTTTAATTAAACGTCCCATTGGAAACCTTTATAATTGTATGAGGAAGCAGGGTGTCTTATCAGCTTTTACCAAATTTATTTAACATAATTCCAATAATTAACCCGCTGGAAAAAGCAAAAAACAAAAAAATGACCAATTATTTTATTATTTTCTGGGAATACTATGCATTAAAAGGATAAGAATTGTTGTATATTAGAACAGAAGTATATAAAACACTTAATAATGCATAATAAAATATAATCTTTTTATATCTGTTAAATCATCTCAACTCTGTGAGTTCCAAAGCCTTTGAACTAAATGAAGGAATATCTTCATTAATCACAGCACATTCTCTTTCCAATAGATTTGCTTTTGAATCTGGCACTTCGTCTCAACAATGCTGCTTCTGATAATAAAATTTACTTTTATCAATCGCAATAAATTTACTCCTCAGTGTATTTGTCTTAAACACAATGCAACCAAATGTTTTAGGTTTATCAAGGGAGCAAACAAAATAAAAACATTAGCCTAGCTTATCCTAGAGGGAAGAACTTAAGAGTGTTTTACTTGAAATTTGCATTATCTAATCACTGTTATGGTGGTATAATTTTGTTTTATGGTCGCTTCTGTCTTTATTGTTTATGATTTTTATATATAAATATTTTATTGGTTGCTGCTGTTGTTGTTGTTATGTATTCATTCACGTTTGTGACTATTCCAAATATGTATTTAAAACAGTTGTTCCGAAAAATGAGTGACTAAACCCGGATTTACATTAAAACAAAAATAGCTCTCACATTTTCATTTATGGAATTCTGATTGATTCTTTCAAAACGCCAAATGTAGGAACAAGTTCTAATTACAGGTAAGTTAATAGAAAGTTACAATCTTAATTTTAATGGAAATCCAGATCCTTTTTATGAATAGGTTTCGATAAACTAATTTTCTTATAAACTAATTTTCTTATAACATATAATACTCTAAATATTTAATATTCTTATAAAACAATACTGTACATATTTTATATTCTTATAACACATAATACTGTACATATTTTATATTCTTATAAAACATAATGCATATTATTGTTTATTTAAATGACCTACTACTTTGTTCTTTTACAATAACCTCTGGACATACTTTCTGGCTAATTTGCTTCTAATATAAAACATGATTTTTCATTTTGATGGAAATGTGGAATTTAACAAAACTCATTCCCAGAATATGATCTAATCAACTTCGGATTCTGACTCTCTTATTCTTTTGGGAAAGTGTCCTATTTGTAAAAATGTTTTGGTGTGTCCCAAAAAGTGTCTCTTTTATTTGAGTCTATCCTCAAGACTTTAGGTTATCCACTGTCACAACCCCTATCTATAAAACTCACTTTTTGTTTTGGGTGTGTCACACAAGTAGAAATATATTATACCATGAATAATAAATTGTTAAATGTACGTAAATAATCATGTTGCCATTATCAATAATTTAATGTGAGTAAGGAAAGGATTAAGGAGACTCTATTTTCAAAGAAGAAAATAAAATAGGATTATTATTGATTGATTGATTGATTGATTTGCCAAGGTTTGTGAAAATCACGGCAGTATCGATATCATAGCATTTTGATTGGTTTCCCACAATTTTCCTACATTCTTTGTAAGGCTGTGTATTTCACAATACAGGCCCTGATTTTGGAAGCCATTCTGAATAACTGTCAAATTATACAAGCAACTTGAGTGGAAAACGTTGAATGTAAAAAATATATAAACTTTTAATTTGTGTCAAGGAAAAGGTTTTCCCAGAAAATATACATACAACAATACAACAAATAAAAACAAAAAAAAGATGACTTACTACTCACAATGAAAGGCTTCCATCTTAAAGTGGTTTTTGTTTTCACACCATCTTAAATATGAAATAAAATAATATCCAGTTTCTCGACAACAAATAAATATGTGGTGTGGAGATATTAACAGATGTATACTTGATAACTACAATCACCATGCAACTACAAGAAAAACTTTCTACAGAACATCTGTTTATCCTTTTACCTTGTATACAGTTTGGTTTCTATGAAAAATTGATTATCAAGAACTGCTTTTTAGAGAGGTTTACTTTTATTTTGGTGACCTTAATGTTATAATATATTTGACCGGATGTATATTCTGAATTATTTCTTTTCCTCTTGTAGCTTCGCTGTATCTGGGCAAAAGTCGGATATATTAACTGAAGCCATTATTCGATACAAAAATCTAACATTCATAGATGAAGGCATGTTACCTGCAACAAATGTACCGTTGATCATTTCATTGGATGTCAAAGTCCATAATACTTACACACCAATGAATCTCACTACTGATGAATCATGTAAGTTTTTGTTAACAAAAAATATGCTATTTGATATTTTTAAAATTTTCAAATTGTAACAAAATGTGAATAAAAGTGAAGAAATGTAAGTTTTAAAATGCACCCTTGCCAAAAGTTTGATACAATCCAGGTTTGTACTCCTCAACACTGTGAATAAAAATGTGTTTCACAGTTCACGTGAATTTTTGATTGCCAACACATGAAAAACGTATCAACTTTTGGTAAAGGTACAGCATTTTACTATTTTAATTTATTCACAATTTGTTGGAAGTTTGTGAATAAAAGTGAGAACATGTAATTGTTAATTTCAGGGGGTACTTATGAATTAAATGATTAAAGTGTAGTGATGTACCTTAAAATAGTTCAGGGGGTAACTGACCAAGAGATGTTCATAGGAAACTTTGAAAAAATATTTATTTTGCTTCCGTTATTATTATTATGAATTTCTTGAATAATCATTAAGAGTACAGTATTTCTCAATTCTGATTGGCTTCAGGAGTACAATTAATCATTTATACTGTACTGTAAACAGCAAAAATGTCAAAGAAAGACCAGCACAGAATTTATTTTGACACTAACAATTTACAGGCTGTGCCCAACCTTCCTATATTGACGTCGTTTACAGACTGTGGCCAACCTTTCTATATTGACGTCATTGGAATTTAAAATTTATCATTCATTAAAATACAAACCATTTTTGGCCTTCACTTAGGTATGAGAGGACAAGAAGAGCATTAAGTCTTCATATTCAAATGTTTACTTTAGTTTAGACACAGACAGTCTGGCGTAAGTTTCTATCTTATACAGAGGGGCTCACAAAAATAAAATCCTACAGACTTGGGGGAAAATTTATACGCTTTTCTTCCTTGTTACTTGTGAATTCATTATTAATTGTACTTGAGAACATGTGATTATGAGTACTAATTGCTAATATTTAGGTTCGATTTTGTAGATGATTTTATAATAGGGTGTAGAAAATTGATGGCGATTTCTACGTTTCACAAGTGTTTTCAGTGTGTGTGTGCATTACAGTTCACATTCCTGAAAAATGATATTGCCAAATGTTTTTCAATCCAGGATTGTCCTCACATTTTTGAATAAAACAGTGTTTACAGTTCATATGCATTTTCAATAACCAACACATGAGGATTAAAATGAAAATCTTGTTTTATAGATACATTGGTTATTGGTATACCCGTTTCCAGTTTGTCTGCCAACACGGTTTGGGGTGCCCTTAGAGGTAAGTTAAAAAGAATCTCACTAACAGAAGAGTTTTTATGAATTAAAGCAGAATTATTTACTTTACTTTCTCAGATTCTCCCATAATATCACAAATATATTATTTTAATTATTATTGGTTTGTGTATGACTTTCAGTAGTAACATCAAAATAGCAGGTTCGTGTAAAGGGAAAACTTTTCTTAAAATTGTTTGTTAAGAGTATGTACATATACATATACATGTTTAAACATATAAACATTTAAATGTTTAAAGCCCTGTTTACATGGGGAGTTTTTATAGCAATCTGTAGTAATTTGACATGAATTTTTAGATAATTTGACATGATATGAATGATATAAGATATGTCCTTTATTACTTCTTAACAAACCCCAATATGAAATTCTCATGTAAACCAAAATTGAAATCTCGAGTTCATTTTGAGTTTTCATGCAACAAGTCTAGCAATGACAGATATGTAAAATAAAAACATGAAAAAGGTGTTTATTTATTT
This sequence comes from Bythotiara depressa, assembly GCA_027564595.1. Taxonomy (NCBI): domain Eukaryota; kingdom Metazoa; phylum Cnidaria; class Hydrozoa; order Anthoathecata; family Bythotiaridae; genus Bythotiara; species Bythotiara depressa. Next base: position 7,882 of record JANTOQ010592010.1, read on the forward strand.
TAGGATTGGAAACATTTAGTCAAGTTGTCTACCAGAATGAGAGTGGTACAGTAAGTATATTGGTTTTGCAAATAACTTTTTGTTGATGTTATTTTTACTTTTATTGAGTAGGTTTTTACCTTCGTGCACAAAAATGTTTTGACTGACATTCATTCATTTAAAAGAAATAAAACTTGCAATAATTTTCTTTCTTGTTTGTTACCACTTTTCTGGGCTGCTCCTAGATTCTAGATTGGTAAATTTCTGTAAATACATATTCCAGATAACTTGAGGTTAATTAATTATGACTGTTTTCTGTTAAAAATTACCATGATATAATTATGACTTCAGTTAACCTACAGTGGTAATGTTTCATCTTTGTATACTTGAATGCTAATTGTGAATGAGTTTTCATGGCCACTAAATCATTTTCCAAAACATTGTAAATATAATAGTATCTATGAAAGAATTCTATTTCCAACAATAATTATTTTCTTCAGGGTCAATATTTCAGGACTAATGTTTATCACATGTGGACATGCCTGTTAAAAATAAGACTGATCCTTGAAAGCTGCTATTTATGCCAATTGTTTTATTAATTTTAATAAAACTTACATTATTGTGCAACATTTTTGAAAATCATCTACAATTGCTGATTACTGGCTATATTTGCAGCTCTATTATTCTATATTATGAAACATTTTATGCAAGGAAGGTATCACTGATTAGTTTTGTCATAGCAAATGATGTGCGGTACTGGGCACTGTAAAGGCCAGTCAAAATTACCACATGTACACTTGTACACCTGTCATACAGAATCTTCTAAGTGTCAAATCAGACCTCAAATTTAAATGTAACAAAATATTTCATTACCCTGGAGTTACTTTAAAAGTAAAATCCAAGGAACTAATTGTTAGTTAATAATGCATTGGCAAACTTTGTAAACAAATAATTTTACTTCCAATTAATTTATATTATATTCATTTAAAAAGTATTTTATTTAAGAAATATTTTCATTGTCATCCCATCGCGTTTTCATGTTACCTCCCCGACATGTAATTTTAATGGAAACTAACTTTATTTAAATTTTAGGGAACCAATCAAAATTTCTAATGAAAATTCAAATAAACGAAAAGGTTGTTACCCTAACTAGTTGAAAGTTTGAGGAAGATTAAGGGGATAATACAGAGGATAAGGACCTTGTAACAACCTTATATTTTTGTGCACATACAATCAAATTATGTTATAAAGATAACCTCTCAATAAAGGTCACACTTACATAGTTATCTCACTCAATTCTTACAGAAAACATACTCGTATCAGTGCATATTGTAGCCCCTACTGATAGTAGCATGTGATAGTAGCATGTAATGCCCTTTTTGAAGATGTTATAAGTTTAAATATAACTCTCTCATTTAGGGGTCTGAATGAAAAATGTGCCCTTTTACGATTTTAGAGCTCAAAAGTTTCCTCTTTCATGTAAATTACACTCATGCCCATTGATGCTAGAATATGTCCTGGGTATAAAGGTGAGATGTCTTTTGTAGTCATTTCTCTTGGTCCCCAATGGAGTTCAATATATTTTGGTCATTTTAAGAAAAATATGTTTTTCACCACAAAAGTGATTTGTATTAAAATCTAATATTTTTCTTTTATAGTACTTTGCACATAAAAACAAAATTACCGATTTCCCACGCTTTCATCATCGTGGATTTCTTATTGATACATCTAGACATTATGTTTCAGTGGATGTGATTTATCAGTTCTTGGTATGTATAATGTAGATATATAATATATAATGTACTTTACTGTTTATGTTTTATCTTTAACATTACTTAAAAACAAACAAACATTTCTCATGTGAACATAGGAACATAGCATAAAAAATTCCGGGATAATTGACCAGTCCATTTTTATCCTTTCAGGACCATCAAATATTTAATTATTCAGGGGATTTATTAGTACTACTAATTTGTTGTTTTGCTGAGATTTTCAAGGACTTGAACATTTATTTAAAAACAATTTGTTGATTAACTAAAGTGTTCATTGTTAATTATTTAACCTATGGACTTATATGGATAAATAATGGACGTATATGGAGAAATAATGGACGTAGTTTGATATGAGATTTGTGAAACTTAAAGGAATTGTCCACTAAAAAACAATTTGAGCTCATTTTAAAGAGCTTAAATATTTATGATAATTATATTTGTGTGTGTGTGAAAATATTTTGCAGTTGTGAAATTATTGAGTTATAAGGAAAAACAGAACATAATTTACTTTTCATTATAATCTTGAAATTTAATTTATGACAGCTTGAATGGATCATAATGATAGTTATAATGATAGTTATAATTAATATAAGTTTTAGTGAAACTTAGATTTTTAGTACTTGGGACTACTTGGAATTGGTTAATAAAATTTAATTTAGTTAATAAAATTACGGTAACTAGTTCCAGACCTCTGTAATATGTATGAAACCAACTTATTCATTAGTAGACAATCCCTCTGTAAAATGAAACCAACTTATTCATTAGTAGACAATCCCATTAAGTTAATTAATAGTCACCATGATTAAGTTGGTGTGAGCATGTGGATCCAATTTTTTGTTTATTTAATGTTTTATTGTTTTAATAACTATAAATGTCTTATAGCTATTATATTTGTTATCTTGTGTCTTTGAGATTTACCACCATTCAAACAAGAGACTGCTACCACATGGAATTTATTTGTAGTTTTGTTAAAACTGATGTTCGTTGTAGTGCACAAAACAAGACTTGTACTTAGTCTTTTAATGCACAAAACAAGGCTTGTACTTAGTCCTTTAATACACAAAACAAAACTTGTACTTAGTCCTTTAATGCACAAAACAAGGCTTGTACTTAGTCCTTTAATGCACAAAACAAGGCTTGTACTTAGTCCTTTAATGCACAAAACAAAACTTGTACTTAGTCCTTTAATGCACAAAACAAGGCTTGTACTTAGTCCTTTAATGCACAAAACAAAACTTGTACTTAG
>JANTOQ010592233.1:0-10660 GCA_027564595.1 Bythotiara depressa
TTTTTCCTTGTACAAAAGATGAGTTGATGATCAGATATTCCGATATCAAGAACACCCGATTGTGATACCATTTCATTTGAATTTGTCAAAAATTTTTTTTTTTTTTTTTTTTTTTTTAATACATAGCTTTACTATTTTGAATCAGAGTTTTTAGTGTTTGCCAGAGTTTTCTCAGACGTTTTGGTCCTCAGTAAGTAAATTATTATAGTAGTGCCCATTTTTGAGCCTATTTTTCATATTGTTTACATGGTTCCTTTCTTGTTTGAAGTTGTTTGGTCACAGATGGATTTATTAGATGCTTTCTTTTTTGCACAATCTCTATTCCTGGTACAGTAGCTAACAGGAAATCATCAGTGACAATGCTTCCATATGGCCCTTTATCTGATGCGATGCATAAACAAAAGTAGCATGATTTTCAGCCACAGGTTTTATATTGTTAAAGAAGATCCCATATACTCTTTCCAGGTCATTAAAAAATTAAGAAAATTTGATCAATCAATAATTTGAACATATGTAATATAGGAATTTATATTTGTTAAAGTTCTTGTAGGTACAAGCCATTATATGTGATACCAGCTTAGATAGATAGATAGATAGTTTATTTCGTAAAGCAGGTTTTACAATGTTCAGCTTAAAAGCTGATGTGGACCTACAAATAAAAACGTTTAACAAAATAAAATTGCTAAGTTATATATAAATTATATAATATAAAATTACCTTACAATCCAAGGGTTCCTTGTTCGAGTCATAGAGCACGACCTCTATTAATACTTAATACTAGGCCAATTGTGGAGTTGTCTGTTGAATGGAAGCACTTTTCTTGATTTACAGAGCAGAGTGGAAAGCTTTCATACATAGCACAAATGAATACTTTAAATGCAACTAAAGACTTAACTAGAATTGACAGGAACTATGGAGGCTAGCCACATATAATATATATCCACTATCACTAAAAGAGAGTTGTGTTGGGCAATTGACTTTGTGTCCAACATGATGAATGTTTAGTATAGGGTAGGTACATAACACTACATCTGATTAATATTAAACAAGAACAATAAAGATCTCCATCTTGAATATGGTTACAATCATTGAGAAAATAATATACATCGTGGTCATGTCACAAAGTATTATAAATTAGTTTGTGAGATGTTTTTATAAGTACCTGTAACTTCAGAAACTTATGCATACTATTACACTATATTTAAGCTTATTTAGTAAAATGTTACCTTGTTGTTGATCCCACTTTAATTTTTTGATTCCAGAGAGTATTACAAGTTTTGATAAAAGTGGTCTTGTTTTTCTGAATAAAAGACGGAGAGTGATTTGATATACATAGCTGTTAGTGTAATGTTAATGCATAAGCATACCTAATGATTATATTACACTTCCCATTGGAAAAATTAATAATTTTAAGAGGAAGCAGGGGATCAGATCACTTTCACCAAATCTATTTTGCATTATATTTCCCAATAATTAACCCCCTGGAAAAAGCAAAATAGCAAAGGAATGACCAAGGATTTGATTTCTTGCCAGGGGGAACACTATGCATTAAAGGATTAGACTTTGTAATTTTATGGGGAAGCGGAAGGGTCTTTTCAGATTTTACCAAATTTATTTTACATTACATTTCTAATAACTAACCAACCCCCTGGAAGAATGAAAATAGTAAATAAATGATTTTATTCTTTTTCAGGACACATTTAAACGGATAATATACTGTAAATAATAAGCATTAATAGTATACTGTAAATAATAAGCATTAATAATAATAATCAGAGTTATTATATATTATATATAAGTATTAACAGGAAAATATAAAGCTTTTACATAATGTATAATAATGCTTACATATGCATAATAATGTTAATCTTATTACCAATTAAAACAAAGTGTACATATGAATGTGATGTGTATATAAAAAACATGAAGTTGTTTTTAACGGAAAATTTTATTGTCTGATACATACACAACTTCAGCAGTTTAAACTGAGATACGGTAGAGAGCATGCCGTGAAATACTCTCCCCAACAATGTTGAAAAAGTACATTTTTGCTGATTGTTGTAGAACAATTCCTGTGGAGGAGAGAAAACAATAACCACCTTCTACACAATCTTAATTAATAAATAGTTTGTTTATATATATACAGTAGAGTACTTTTAATTACACAGCATATACTAACGAAACTAAATTTACAAAAACAAAACAGCTATATTTACAGTCTATGGTTCAGTTTTCAATGTCCTTAAAATATTACATAAATTTATATAAAGCTGATAAGAGCCAACCCTCCCCCCCCCCCGGTTTCTCATAAAACTGTAAAGGTTTCCAATGGGAATTTTAATATAACAAGGAGGTATACTTATGCAGTAAAGGGTTATAATACAGGAGTAGAAAATCATCCAATATACATTCTACAAAAACCACGATAGTTAGTACTTAAATCAATTGTTAAAGTTAGCCTTGTTGTTTTATTGTTGCTTTGTTCATTGTATTGAGCATGCTGGCATGGGAAATGGATGTAAAATTATAAAAGAGAGGAAGAGGGAGAGGAAGCAGATATACTGTATATTCAATCAACGTTAAATAAACAAACCTCGTTACATCATACATATGTATAACTTACTGTATAGTATAATATAATCTTATATGTTTTAAATTTGTACAGTTGTTTCTTTTGAATTTATGAAAACTAAATGACACCTAGGGGTGGATCCAGGATTTTTGAAACCTTAGTCAAGAAAAAGAAAGCAACAAAAAGGTGCTTTTTATAGCAGTTGAGGGTCTGGGGGATGCTGTAAGCGTTGGAAAAGTTTTTGAATTTTACCTAATTTAGGACCTCCAGATGAAGCTTAAATAACTCTTTAAAATTTACACTGTATACTGGTTTGGCATACACGTTTGTGATTAGCTTTAAAAATATATAGAGAAAAGTCTAATTAATTAAATTTTGTAAAGCTTCATACATGTATATCACAATTTGTTAGGTGAATAACTAACCATGAGGGAATGATTGGTCGTTTAGTGATAAACATTATCTAACATACTGTTTATATTATTAAACATTTTATTGCCAATTTTGTTTCTTTCTTCTGCCACAATATAAGTGGAGGATACAATACAATACAAATTCAGGAAAAATAAATAGTTATAAAGAAGTTAAAATTCATATCTACTATGGAGAGTCTAGTCACCTGGACACCAGAACACACACACATATTTAAAAGTATTTGTTTACACATACAGTGCGCAAATTTCCTCTGAATGGGATGACAAGAATAAACTTTGTTGCATCTTCAAAGCTACAGTATCCAAAAACAGAAAACTAATCAAATCGCTGGATTACAATTTTCATGCCAATTAAAATGTAGTATTCAAAGCTCAAGTACGTCAAAACTGATAAATCTGCAAAAAGTTCAAAAAGTATTAAAGAATATTTATCACTGTGATGAAGAGAACCTTCTCCTTTGAATATTTGTATATTGGCTATATTGTTCTCAGAAATGAAATGTGTTTAAAGAGGATGTTATGTTTTAATTGTATATAGTATGATGTGTTTGACATACCCTGGATCTGCCCCTGACACCATCACATATCACTGTTGCAGGTCTGGTTAGGAATGGAGTACTCACAAATCTAAAGTCACAGACCCATGAAAAATCAGGTGTGAAAGTTTGTTATGTCCCAACTGATTTTCTCATGACCAGGCCTCCTGCAAGTGTTTTCTAAAAAATCTTGTAATCAGCTCAAATGAAATGATTAATTCCAAGTCACCCAAATAAACCATCAGGCCCTTTTGCGTACATAGCATGTGCCATAGCACTCACACACACCCACAAAATGATTTGCATGGGCAAAAAGGGATTTTTTAAAACATAAACTGTGCACAAATCATAGTACACAAATGGTGATTTGTGTGTGTGTGTATAGCACACATGCTCAATTATTCAAGGAAAGACCTGAACCATGTGCTTTTTGGCTAATCATATGTACATCAAGTCAATAAGAAAAACCATGAAAGTAATCATGACTTACACAATGTATATAAAAAAAAAAGGTCGTTATAAATTAAGAAGTCATCACAAAGCCAATGATTACAAGTTAATGTAAAGCAGGTTGATTTTACAAATGATTGGATAATGCATCAGGTATAATGTATCAGGTAGCATGGCATGTATTTTATAAAAAATGGACTGCATTCTACGTAGTATTGTACTCAACCTTTTTAGGAAACCACATAATATGTTTGTTGTGAAAACTATCTGTTAATTATTTTAAGTCTATGTAGCACATCCCTTGTAATGTGTTTGGCACTTGCTTGTTGTTATATAAAGCTATATATTCAAAGCTAGCTATGTGTTTTTTCTAAGGCCAGATAAAATTAATATTGAAGATAATTACTTTGCTTTTTGCATCTACAACAAGAAAACAATGTTTATGACTATACCTATGTGGGCATTCAGTTTGATTATTTATTTATTGATGATGACGGAGGTCAATAGTTTGACTGGCTATATAGGATTGTGTATAAAGCTGCAAAATAAATATCATTGAAATCATTTTTTTCTATATATTGTATATTATATATATTATATATTATTTGTTTATCTTTCCTTGTCTGATTTGCAATGAATACAAAACTAATACATACTGTACATGATGAGGCCTGCAATTAATACTCCAGTTTTTTTGTACAGAACATAGAATTTCAAGCCCTTTTATTCACTTTTTGCATGATGCTCTTTGGCAAAAGTTCTTGGATTGTACAGAAAGCAGGACATATTCTAGCGTCAAAGGGCATGGGTTCGTTTTTACTAAAAAAAGGAACATTTGACAATTAAAATTGTAAGAAGGGCATATGTTTCATTCAGACGTCCCAATTTGAGTGTGTATTTGAACAATTTATCATCCCAAAATAGGCCACTGCCTTCGATAGTCGAAGGCAAAAAAAATCTAGAATGTCCCCTGGAAAGAAACAAAAATATTAAGTGAAATGACACACCCTGTAACCATATGGAAATGGAAGTCAATAGAATATTGCATGGATAACTAATTAAAGCATCCAGTGGTAATATAATTATTGGCCATGCCTCTTTATAGCATCACAATGCTCACTCTTCCCTGCATATAGTCTCGTTAAAGGTAATTTACATTCTAGTAAAAGGTTAAAGTTATTTTGTCTGACGTTTCCAGGAGTAATCTTACATACTTTGCTGAAATATTTCAGGACTTCAAATATTTCAAAACATTTAGAACTGCAAATGTGTACAGATAAAAATTGATACACCCATTGTGAGATTGTACTCCCAATAAACAATAATGTGAATTATTTTATCATCCTCCAACATAAAAAGTATTGCAGAATTGTTTTTGTAGAATTACTGTACATGAAAGCAGTGGGAGGGTGAAGGGGAGGGGTCTATATAAATGTCCAGTTTTCTTTATGAAACAAGGGGTGTTTCCTTTTTCTGTTACGCCTTCACTTGCATGCATATATTTTATTGAATAAATAAAATATTTGTACAGTTTATAAATACATTATAGAGGATGAGCCTCTCTGTAATGACACTCAGCAGTAATCTGCTTGTGGTTTTCTATTATCACTGACATATATTAAATGATTTGAAATTAGCTGTATTGGAAATGTTCAATCAATCAATAAATTAATGTAAAAAATAATGAATATAGAAATGCTAATCAGGGGGTAAATACCTAACTTTAGAGAGTTAAGTTCCCACTTATATAGCTTAAGCTGCAATACTGTATTGATTTTTGTAGCTACCATCTTGAATGTTGCTACCCCAGTCTTTGGCCATGTGTCTATTGTCTCTGTATGTGTAGACATATGTTCCTGAATCAGTTTGTTCTGGTAATTTGTACATCATGGAGACTTTCAAGTGGTTTGAGTCTAACACGAGTTAACTGTAAAATCAGAAGTAAATCTAAATCTGTAAATTTAGAAATATCATGAGAGAAGACAAAGTTTTTGGTAAAATCATGGAAAAAATGATAATGGAATTTCTTCAATATATTTTTATTTTCAAATCATTTAAACAGTTAAAAATGAAAGTGCATACTTTGTAGGAATGCAAATACCAATGTTGTTAAGTGCATACTTTGTAGGAATGCAAATACCAATGTTGAAAAATTGTACATTATTTCAATGTTTTCATTGTTTTTATGACATCACAAGGGACACAAATGGAACAATTAAGAAGCTAGGTAGGAAGTCCCCCTTGTTCAACTATGCTGCACAATAACAGTTACTTCATTACCAAAGTACCTAAGATCCATGCATTTTAAGTCATTGGTAACTCATAAGTTCTTTATTTATATCTGTATTCACTAAAACATCACTTGTGGTGAACACATTTTGGTTAATTTGGCATGTTGTGTCAAATGTTTATGACCATAATTGTGGATCTTTATTTTATTTTGCCATCCTTGATCTAACTCATTACAAATCTTGGATATTATAATTATTCAATACCAGGGGCTAATACTGGATTTGAATTTGGGCAGCGCTATCCACCCCCAGTGGGATTATTTGTGTCTTTGGTATGTTAGAAGAGTGCAAATCTATCAATTTTTGGCAGCATTTGTACATATGTACATATGTGGCAACTAACTAAGTAAAGAACAACTGTAAAGAACAGCACAATAGAACATTATATGGACATTTTTTATTAATAGCTTGTTGCTATGGAATACATATGTCCTGTATTAGCCCCTGAATACAATAGGTTTAAATCTGTTGAGTTTCATTGTCCATGTTGTTTTTTACAATCAATGATATCTTTCCCAGGGATAAACAGTTTCTCAAAGTGCTTTCATACCTAAAAGCAGACATGTCTAAAAACTGGAATATAAATAAAATTACTGACAAACTGTTCACCTGACACAATTGCTGTTACATTACATTTCCAAAAGCAAAATAACAAAGAAATGACAAATGATATGATTCCTTTCCATGGGAAACTACAGTAACTACTTAATTTTCTAACATGCTTTAATCTTTTACTGTGACTTGGCTGTATAGTCAGCATGATCAGCAGTACCTTTTAAAAAATTGTCTCAATGCATTTTTCTCTATTCTGTTTGTTATGTTTACTATTAGGAAATTTTTATTTATATCCTATTAATGAATTCCAAAATATTTTGCAAACAGTTGAATATGATTGGTGAAAGTAAATAAATGTGAAAAAATAATCATAAAAATAATAATAAAATAAATAAGCCAAGTAATAAATAAAAATTAAGTAAACAAACAACTTCCGTGACATGGAAGATAATTAAATTTATGAAATGGCAAATAAACTTTGTTTATATGCGAAGCTTTGCAATGAAAACATGTTTATCTTTTGTTATCAGGGAATCTACAAAATTCTCCAGAGATTCTAGTTATAGACTTAACAGATAATTCGGATAAAGATCTTGAGATGAAGAGAATATTATAAAAATGTGTTTATTTTGTTTATTTTTGAAGATTAGTGTAATCTTATCATAATTATAATAGAGTTGTCCAGTAAAGTCTCATATATGGTGGTATTTGGACATTTTGTTGTTGTTGACGTCAGTCAACTGTAGATCACAATTTCTTGTTCCCAGGTGAATGGTGTGTGCATGTGTGTGCACCTAATTATTTGACTAAAATTAGAAAACTACTAAAAAAATCACTCAGCACATGCCCAAACTTTGGCTATAAAGTATATATTGTATTGGGTATCACGAACCTTTATTTCGCATTGGGCTAAACCACCCTGTCTATTTGAAGACCTGATTTAATGAATAACCTGAGGAAGGCACCCATGAATTCTCACTGTGGTTGTGAGTATCAAACATTTTTGATAGTGGGGGCATGTAAAGCCAATGTCCTGAGTTGCCTGAGATAATCACATGCAATGCTCTTTTGAAGATGTCAAAAAGTTAAAAACTCTCCATTGAGTAACCAAATACTACTAACATCTGCCACACCCCAACACAGTGACCTTTGTGGTGACTTTGGTTTGATTGAGGCAGGCCAAAGCTTAAAGCAAAAGGACCCAGAAGGGAGTGTGTATCTGGGATGTAAACGTCATGTGGGGAATATAAAAAAAAGTTTAAAAACACTAACAGAAAATCAGCGCATCTTCTGACAGCAATTTGGGTGAAATAATTTTGTCAATACCCTTTTGCAGAAATTCAAAAGTTCAAAATGCTCTTAGTTAGTGGTTCTGAATGAAAGATTGCCATTTTAAAGATTGCTAGACTATGCCCTGGGAACAAGAAAATAATTGAACATTTGAAAAGCAGTTACAAAAATATGTAGTTTGTAACAAAAAGATTGGCAATGGATAATTTTTCCTTTTTAAGTGTTAATTTACAGTACATCTATGCTTTGTACAGATATTGAAGAATCATGTTGTTTTTTAATTTAGAAATACATTTGATACAGGAGTTTAAATTTGGTACATACCACAAACTTCATGAGTGATGACAGGATCACAATAGTTATGAAACTATTTTCTTGCAAAGCTGACAGCGTGTCGTTTGTATAAAGTTTTATTACATATATTATATATGATATGATATGATATTATATCATATCATAATGAATGTCAACCCTAAAGTTCCAACTTTTTGGCTTCATAGAATTAAAATTTGATGTTAGTTGATTGACACAAATGTGAAGGATCCATAAGAAAAATTTATAAAACCTCTTTTTCTGCATATTAATGTGTTTTATTTAAGTTTTAGTAGAAAAATGTAATTTATTTATTTTCCACCACAGAAAGTAGATTTACAAAAACGAAAACTTCAGGCTCCTCTTTTAATTAATACATTTTATTTGAAGTGTCCCATCTCTCAGATTTTGTCCGCATTTTATCATTTTATTGTTTTTGTGTGTAAGCATGAATAATATAGCATTAATTTTCATATCTTTTTTATAAAAGTCATACTTTTAATACTATCCTATAAAGACCAGAAAGAATTTAAACTATGTGATATAATCTTTTCAATTTCAGGCCTGTGTCAGATATTACACTGATCAGTTTCATTGTTCATTATTATTTAATATAACTTCCAGATGTGACGTCTTATAAACAAGGTATTAATTTCTAAACAGATACTTATAAATGTATAAAAACATTTGTTTAAGTTTGTTTCCAAAATTTGTGACTGTAATACATGTGTAGAGAATTTGTATTATCAAGACAGGGGCTAATACAGGATTTGAATTTGGGAGGCACTAGCCACCCACAGTGGGATCCAGGGGCCAAACCACTGATATTATTTTTGTCTTTGGCGTCTTAGAAATGCAAACCCACCACTTTTTTGCAGCACTTGTATGTACATAATTGCAACTAACTAAGTTAAGAACAACTGTAAAGAACAGCACCATGAATAATTATATATATATGGACATTTTTAATTAATTAGGGAACCAGGAAAACTGGGCACTATAGATACTTGGCCACAGAGAATCAGGAAAACTAGCCGCTATAGACCCTTGTCTACCTAGGGCACTAGGAAGACTGTCCATTATAGACACTTGGCCACTATGCTAAGTATGACTTTCTAGACAGGTTTTCTTTGTATACAGGTGGTCTATGGAATGCATGTGACTGTAATGTAAAAAAAATGTTACCAATGTTGTTTGTTTTTTGTTTTTGTGAACTAAAATGTGATAATACCATTACATAGGATGACATAAAAATCAAATTTATTATACAAAAGTATTATAATAGAGAATTATAGAGTTTCTTTCTCTTTTAATTATAGTTAATTTACTTTGAAAATTAACTGTTAATTTGTGGAAGTCTGCCCATAGAATGTTTCTATAAATTAACAACTCCAACCTCTGCATTGGAGAGTGGAGTAAAAGTTATGTACATGTGAGGTGTAAATGAAGTGTAAAATGTAAAGTTTAACCTAGTGAACTTTTTAGGTTTATGCATCACTGATAATGTATATTATTCTCATTTATGCACAAGTCTTTTGCTTATCATTTCGTGAAAAATCATAACCCTTTAATTCATAATGTCCTGCCAAGGAACCAAATCTTTGGTCAATTCTTAGCTATTTTACTTTTTCCAGGGGGTTAATAATAGAAATATGATGTAAAATAAATAAAATTGATTATAAGCTGGCCCCTTGTTTCCTCATAAAATTATAAAGGTTTCCAATGGCAACGGGAAGTTAAAAATAACAACAACATAGGCACATCATTATCATTAGTAATTATTTTGGGTGTGTGTATCCAGCATTTCCCCGAAATTGTATTCACTTGAAAATCAGTGCGACATCTGCATTCTTTTCATCTGTGATGCAGGGATAAGCAAGAGTTCACCAGGATTTAAGTTTACATTACTAAAATAAAAATATTTGCAGAGGAGTAGAGAACCTTTTATCTATAAGATTCTACAACATTATTATTTCTATTGTACGTAATCAAATGAAACTTTGCATCCTCGCTTACTTTTAGACAGCAACTACAAATCTGATTAAGATAAACAGACAAGTCTTTTCTTATTTAACTCAAGTTATTAGATCCAAATTATTTTAATAAATCAATTTACTTTTTATTATTCATTTATTGATTCATATCTTTCTTTCTTTCTTTCTTTCTTTCTTTCTTTCTTTCTTTCTTTCTTTCTTTCTTTCTTTCTTTCTTTCTTTCTTT
>JANTOQ010592455.1:0-10660 GCA_027564595.1 Bythotiara depressa
AACTGACAATATACATACCTACATGTTTTCATTACTCTGTATATAAAATATATTTTCTGTATCATCTGTATAAAGATGACTGTGAATTTTTTATTTCTGCTTTTAGATCATTTTTGTTGAGCAAAAAATGTAGGGGTTCTAAGACTGAGCTTTGTTGAACACCATAAACATCTTGATCATGTTTATTAGAGTAAGCTGTTTTCTGTCGGAAAGGTATTATTCAAAGCAACCAACCAATCAAGAGAAGTGTCATGAAAGACAAAACACCAGAATCATTTTAGCAAAATTTGATGGTCAACTGTATCAATGACCTTTCTGAGGTCAATTAATACAGTTGTATGTAGTTGACTCTGTTATCAATATAATAGCCAAATGAAGAACATAATCTGAAACTTGGTATACACAATTTTCAAGAATCTTCATAAGAATTGTAATATAGAAATATATGTACAGTTGTTAGAGTACCTATGTACTGTAATTACGTATCTGGCCTTAGGAAAATATCCTTTGGAAAATATAAAAGAAAGAACAAGCTAACTTTATATATATATATATAATTAATATTAATCCTAAGATTTTGTGTGCAATTTCTGTCAAAACCTATTGATCTTCATACCCAACAGTGTTTTAAAGCATTCAATTTTTCATTAATTATATATATATTTTTGTTGTGATAAATTATTAAAAGTGTTCATAATCAGCAGGCGCGCACGCCTATCCTTGTGTACTGCAGTTTCTTTAACCAAACCTTTCCAATAATTATTTCCCAGCATCAATTAAAACTGATTTTTACATTTTACATATATATTGCAATGTACTATATATACATATCCTATTTTTAAGTATTGACATTAAAATTTCTGATGTTTAGTTTCCTTCCTACTGTATATACAATAATTAAATTTTAATTGACACAACCAGAACATTTTGCATATCATCTAACTTATTAATAAATACATAAAATAAAGATAGTGATTTATCACTCTTTATCTCATTGACTGTATTTAATTTCCCATTTTAATTCTCGTTATTATAAATTGATGCTATTTGTTTTGTGCATCTAAAACCACAGTTTCGCTTCCTTCTGTTATGTTGTTTTCAAGTGTTTCTATAGTGGGTTTGCTTCCATAAAAGTTTGGGTATTGCTTTCCAAAATGTCACAGAAGATCATATGAACAGATGTGAAGAAAAAAGCATTTTGAGTGGATATATTTTAAATGGCTATCCTAATTCCAAGCCAAGTAGTCTGCCAATTATTTCCAAGATGGGTCACAGTGAAGTCTTGGTTGTATTTAAAGATCCCATTTAAGCTACGAAAGTTCGTCCTTTGGCCCTGTAAGTCAAGTGAAGTAAACAACTCTGCAATAAGTTTAAACATATAGTTTGTCCTTTGAACATTCATTTTAGTCAGTGGTACTGTAGGACCTGAACTGAAATAACCTTTTGGTATAATTTGTGTTTTTTGTGTTTGATATCTTGATATATTGGTAAACTGTTTTCAAGAGCATGCAGCGAATTATTGCATTGCTTTATAATAAACAAACACAAATCTGTTAACATAGTTTAGTAATATGTTGTAAATATTTCATGTGAACTCATTGAAAGTTTTTGTAGAATGCTACTAATTCATATGAATATAACTAGAAGCCAAACATAAAAACGTTGTTTGAATATATCTTGTCACGTTTTAGATTCTTTTACAGTATAAAGTTCACATCTCCTTGCTCTGGAAACGTTTCAAGTTACATATAAATAAATAAAAAAGCTTTTTAAAAAGCATGAACTGACAGCTGCATTTTGTTGTTTGTTTATTGCTTTACATTTTCTTTCACATGGTGATAGGGGTATGAGATTGAGTTTCCATTGAGTAGGAGGACGTTTAGAATTTTTCAATATAGACCTTCATTTTATTATTTAAACATTAGTGTGTACATAATTTAAATTATAAAAATATACTTTGGAATACACTAATTGACAGCAAAATTGACAAAATTATATCCATAGTTCATTCTGGAAGTTTCAAAATACTTTACAGAGAGCTTTATGTACCTTCTGTCCAAGAGAATAGAAGTTCATATCTGGAGTTTCCCAAAATTGTATAATTATTATTGGCCATCAACAATCCTTAATTAAGCTCAATAACGACTCTTGTTGGCTACAAAAAAATGGAGAACTAAAAATAACGTTATTGTATCAACTATTATTATTTAGTTTTTCTGACAGACTATACACATTAATTTCAAGTATAACATTGTTAATTGTTAGGTGTTCTTGCAAGCATCACCTTTTAAAATTTCACATCAACCACCATCCAAACTTGACAGTCGACTAACTTTCTAGTATCCCTTCCATTCCCATAATATCGCATTAGAAACTGCAGGGTAACCTCGCAGGACATATTTCAGTACTTTCCTAATCCTGTAAAATTTACTATATTATTGTGCAAAAATATGTTTGATTGATTGATTGATTGATTTTAGTGTCAAAAGAATTGTGGCAATTTACTAGAAAAGGTGCATGTTTGACTTCTAATCTCTTAGAAATGGCTTCTTTTTTTCAGTCCCCCTTCCCATAGAGCAAATTTTAAACTTTTTCACAACCTCAAAAAGCATATGTATCATCATTCTAATATACATTTTTATAAAATATATACAAAAGGCCAATATAAATACTACAGCAATGTAGAAAGATTCTGACTTGTTACACAATGGAAACCAATCCCATATCCTGTTAGTATATGAAGGAGAAAATACTGTTAACTATATAATAAAAATAATTAAAAAAACACAGCTGTCAGTATGTCTTTTAAAACATTTATTGTAAAATACTTATTTATATTAATTCTCACCATCAAACAGTGGCTAGAATATGTTTTCCAGTGTGCTTTAATTTTTTTAACAATATAAAAAGTACTTCCTACAGTATATACCTAACATGTATCACGTTTTAACCTCCATTGCAAACTTAAACCAAAATAAGAATCTAAAACATTCAGACAAGATTAATACATATTGAATTATTTGCAAAAGATGGGTGTAGTTAGTGGTTTCATTATCAGTGACAACTTAATAGTTACTAATACATACATTAAACTAAACATTGTTAAATGTTATAGCACAGCTGGTCAAGATATAAGTATCATGATGTGTTCAGTTACATATTACACAACACACAAATTATACAGTATTAATTTTTTTTCTGTACACTTCAAGGGTTCTATACTTTCACTGATTAAAGATAAAGATAAAATAATTATAAGAAGTTAAAAAATTAATTGATAACATAACATTGCATGCTGGGAAGAAATAAATATGTTTCCTTTCCCATTATACATAATTGACTACGAACAGAATTTTCTCATAGCAATTGGTAAAGGTCGTAGATGCTTGGTAGTGTTGTTAGGTTCGAATGGTTAAGTTTATGGTTCCAAAGCCAGTTTGTTGGTACACAGTCCTTAAGAAACCTTTGTACAGTACATGTATTAGTTAAAGTCTGTTGTGACTTTTAATTTAATAATTTCATGTGTATTCAATTTTGAGATAACTTTTGAAGGGATATGTGAAAGAGAGGGAGATATTCCTGAAATGAAAGTAAAACTATTATACACTCTCCTCCCTCCCCAATGATGGTCAACAATGGTCAACAATTCTTTCTTAAATGTTGGATATGTAATTATTTGACAAAAGGTGCCATTTATACACTAGTGATGCACAAGTGCTTGTTTTTTAATTGGTTAAAATTGTTTGTAAAGCCACATATTATTTTAAAACTCAAACTACTATAGGTGTTCCTGATAGATATCTAACATCCATGGATTTGGTGACTGTATAGGTCAATGTCAGCCACATAATGATCACTTGAAGTGTAAAAAAAATACACAATTTTGTATTTTTCAAATGTCACCCTAGTTTTGACTTTTGTTGATTTTGGGATTTAAAATATGTAAAGTAAATAATTAAAATAAATAAATAGATCAATTTTCGATGGATTTCGGGCGGGGGGGACACAGGAATGTACGATCCTACCAGGTTTCCAGTCTAAATCTATGTACTTCTGTTCTCATTTCTGGACACTTGAAGGAAAAGTGGAAAAACATGAATTGGACCTAAAACGGCTTATTATAACTGTCACAAATTCTCTCCGGGATTATAGTTGGCCAGTTTCATTATGTTATTTTTTCTTGTTGTTGTTGTTGCTTTTGTCATAGTTGTTGTATTTAAGATTTTGAATTGTCTTGTATAAAAATCTAAAAGATTGTAAAACACTATTATTTTATTTTTTTCTGTTCCGTTCACATCAAATGCTTGACATCAATTATTGTTTAAGAATAATTTTGAACAGGATATGATAGCTTTTGCTTTTCTTGTTATTTTTAATAAATCCAATTACTGTAAGTGCAGACTTGGCAGATGTTAAGTAATTGCAATTTGTATTAATTAGTTAATAAATGAGTTCAAGGTATCCTTCTTCAGCAGGCCTAATTAGTGTGTGTGGGTATTTCCCATGCTTTATAATCTTGTGATGTCAGGGAATCCCAATGGTCTTTAGAATTGTAACACAAGAAAAATAAGCATGAATGAGCACCCCCCAAGAAGTTCCATTTGTAAACAATTATATGTAATATCAAATTACTAAAGTTATTTTGTATATATATATATATCATTTGTA
The DNA here is from genome assembly GCA_027564595.1 of Bythotiara depressa. Classification (NCBI taxonomy): domain Eukaryota; kingdom Metazoa; phylum Cnidaria; class Hydrozoa; order Anthoathecata; family Bythotiaridae; genus Bythotiara; species Bythotiara depressa. Next base: position 4,669 of record JANTOQ010592455.1, read on the forward strand.
TTTTTATTTCAAGATTATTATTAATTATAGAAACATAAAGTTCGTGTATCTTATGACACAGTGACATGGATTCAACTTTCTATTGATTTTTTTGCAAAATGATATATTTATATAAACATTCATGTTACTTTTGGTCTAAAAAAATCACACGAATCATATGTACATGAATTTTTCAGGGATCATTTCTAATATGTAATGCAAACTTAATCAATGAAATTCTCTGACAACCATATTTGGTATGAAAGAATTACCACAATGCAGTAATTTCTCTTTGCAGAAGAATGTACTCATAAACACATATAATGCAACAAATTAACAAGAGTTCTAATAAAGAATTTTAGGAAATTTACTGTAGTTCTAGATATACTTATTAATTTAGTGGAGGTTGTTCAGGGTGCAACAAATAGGTGTAGGTGCATACATTCGTATGCTTGTCCAAATATATTTGCAATAAATGTTTTAAACTTGTTTTCAAATCATACGAAGACGTACAGCACAGATTGTATCAGTGTGTACGGGACTTAAGGTCTGGAACATTTGACGTACGCGTCTCGCATCTTCGTTTGTACACAAATACTTTTATTCTCTCTGATTGTCCATCTTTATTTTATTCCGAAAATCTTTATTTTCTTTACTACAATTCTACAGAACAGTTTAGATAGCATTTAAGAATTTATATTAACAAGTGAGTCATTCATGCCCGCTGGTACTGTGTACTGATGGAAATCAGACTTTAGTAATCATGATTTTATCAAAACGAGGCTTGATAACATGTTCCTTTCCCGTGTTTCAATCTTAATTACCAATTTAAAAAAATTATCTACAGAGGTTGTTGTTCTCATGAAAATGAGGCACATAAAATATTGGACTCTTTTTTTTATGTTGTTTCAGATAGCTAAAGATCTTCTTTTTGAAATAAATTTATTTTCTGTTCGAAAGGAATATATATCAACAAATGAAAAAAATATGGAAATTAGATTGTTTTGTTGACGTTAATCATTAATGCAAGAAAAGAGAAGTGGTTTTAAGAAAGTTTGTAACCTAGTATTTATTCATTCTGTTTTTAACACAAGGGGAGCTTTGTTTCCCTGCATTATAGATGTGCAGGCATAAGCATCGGAATGCAGCTGATAGTATGTACTGTACTTTGTATTATTTTGAGCTGTACGTGCTACGTACGTTAATCATTTAAAAATTATACATAAGCATACTACCCTCAAATTGTTTTTGTTGCACCCTGTTGTTAGGAAAGTCAATCAATTCTTTTCTGTCATGTTCTCTAGTCATGTTCCAGTTTTTAGCAAGGCCCCATGAAAAGCATACAAAATGTTATATTGTAATTGAAAATAATGATTAAAATCTATTCAAAATAATCAGTTTTATTGTTGTCTTGCTTGACCAAACATTTAATGCCCAATAATGTCGAAGGTTTCTGATGTTTTGTAAAAACGGGTTTTTAGCATTTAGTTTTAATATCTAAAATCTCCATCATAATTATACATAATGGAAGAAGGTTGCCAAAACTACCAAAACAGCCATCCACAAGTGATGGATGGTGGAAATGTTTTTGTTAAATACGGTACATGACATTTAACCCTTTAATGCATAGTGTCCCGGGATTGGAATTCTTTGCTCTTTTGCTTTTTACTTTTTACGGGTGTCCAGAAAACAAGAATAGTGGAGAAACCTAACAGGATGAACAGGATATTTTCTAGAATAAGTATACCTCCTGGTTATATTAAACTTCCCAGTGGAAATCTTTATAATTTTATGAGGAACCAGGGGGTCTGATCAGCTTTTACATCTTTATTTTACATTATATTTCCAATAATTAACCCTTGGGAAAATCAAGAACTGACAACAATGTGATTCCATTCTGGAGACACTATGCATTAAAGGGTTAAATTGAGATTTGCAAGTTCTCTATATATTATTGACAAACCACAAAACAGACATAAACCCTTCCCTGCAGTAAAAATAATGTAATTCCTAAACTATGTACAGTAACCTAATTTAAAAATCGCTGTGGAATGCGAAATTTTGTTAAGATTTCTAAAGAAAGTAGTTTTATACCAAGGAGAGCACAGAGAGGCACAAGAGTTTTTCCTATTTGAACTGATGGAACATTTTGTAAAATATGTTGCTACTAGTTATATTTTTTAACCTTTATATTACTTATAATTACTCATAATATTTACAGTTATGAAACATTTTAAAAGTTTTAAGGTGGGAAAAGATTAAAAGATTAAATTTATTTTGAGCTGTCTGGACCTCCTCTTAAAATAAGTCAGCAATGCAAAGCTTTCTTGACTACATTTTATAAGGAAATTCTTTGTTATTAAAATTAGGTGTCACTACTTCAGGGGGTGTAAGGTGTTACAATAACTATACTTGTACTAAGTAGCCTGGATCAGACAGATGTAGGTATCTTGTTTTTATAGAATGTGTAGGATATTGAAAATATGTAGCTGGTGTTGTTTGCATATGTCTGCTCTAGATAAACTTGTCTATGGAGGGAAAACATATTAAAATTGTTTATTTAAAATTTGAATTTGAAACTTTTTACTGGGTTTTTGGAATATATTTTCTCTAAAATGGAGTGTGTGAGAAAAATAGTTTATAAATTACAGTAAAATTGTTGTTGTCATTGTTGTTGTTGTTGTTGTTAGTGTTATATATTTTATTTCCATAAAAGATGTTTGTATTATGTGCACTTCTTATAATAGAAAAATTCAAACATTACACTTTGAGAAAAACAAAATTGTAATTTATATTACTTATAAAATGCCCTAACATTTTTGTTGGTTTTCTGATTCAAATCGGTCACACCCGTATCTGAAAACAATATATTTCTATAACTGATCCAAAACCTTTTACAATTTATGTAGCAATAGAGATTCAGGAATTTTTTGTATGTCTAGTTAAACCGAAACTGTACATAGAAAACCAGATGTTCTTTGTTTCTTTAACTTTTCTATTCAATTCTATTAAACAATAGGCAGCCAATTTATTTACTGAAACTGCATGTCTAATAAATTATTTATGTCGCTCCGGATTTTAAAAACATTTTTAGATAATCTTTTTATTACGTAAATGCCTTTAAACACCATCCAGGGTGCTTAATTCTTCAATATATCTACATGTATGTAAAATCAATGTTCAAAATGTTGTTTCACTGTAGGAAAAGTTCATTGTTAGCATGTAAAATTTCTATAAAATAATGTTTAACATAAGAAATCTTCATTTATGTCCCGTAATCTAGTGGTAAAACCATGTTTCAATCTAAGAAAACTTTTAACGGGGCAGAAAACATAACGGCACAACCACGTTTTCACGTAAAACGTCTTCATTCATGACACAAAACTTTGGCAAAGTTATGTTTTACATGTAAGAAATTTGCGTTTCATGGAACATAGATTCGTGGCAAAACCATGTTTTTACGTAAGAAAACTTTGCTTGTACATAATTATAGTATCATAGCCAATCGACGTTTTGGAACACTTAAAATGCAGTTTGCTTTGTCTGCAGAAAAATACCTTTTCCATTTTATTTAAAGTTCTCATTCTTGACATGAAATGTGATTGGTTTAAGATAAAACATACACAAAAGTTATTAAACCAGGAAGAATCAAGGGGAGCCGAAAATTAAAGTTAAGCAAAGCACAAGTAGTTTTTCCAACTGAAATTATGGGAATATAATCATCATCCTATAATAGACATTTTTGATATGGCCTTAAAATTTGATTGGATTCAAATTCCTCCACAAAAAAATAAAAAAATCAGGAAAAATTTCCGTTTGTCTTGTTAAAATCTTATCTTACAAAAGCATCAATGCTCAATTGAGTTCTGAAGCATTCCAAGTCTTCAAGTAAAGCAAATTCAAAGCAGTGTTCTATAGAAAATCCTTTCAATTGATGCTAATTAATAACAGGTGAGGATGGTAATAAAATGTGCTTCCAAAATAAACAACGAAACTTATTCAAATTTATATACACAAGAGTCTTTGGAACAAAAATATGCCTCAAATTTAAACATTTTTTATCAAAATGGACATTTTCTTTAGAAATTAAGAAGGGCAGCGTCAGATGGTTGGACTCATTTTGGGGCCTAGATTAGGGCCTGGTAATAAAATGTGCTTTCATAATAAACGTTAACACACAGGAGAGTGGGTAAACTTTTTTTTATATTGATGACTATTGTAACTTTTCATAACACAAAAATGAAAAAAGCTTTTATATAGAAATGTGTGTGCCAAATTATTACAAGAATAAATTTATATAGAAATGTGTGTGTCAATGGATTTTCTTTTAGAAAGTTTTCTTTGGTTCAATGGCAGGTCCATTTCAGGATGTCATGAATTACCCAATGCTAAATGATCTGAAACACACCTCCATGGCCAACCATGCTGAACAACTAAATATTATCAGTTACATAATTCAAGCTGACTACCAGAAAATACTGAAAACTTCTGTTATTAGCTAACTGCGAAAATTATCACGTTTGTACTTACATAGTGGCCATTGGGGCAAAGGCAAAATATTTCTAACTTCAATACCAAACCACCTAAAGATCCCGGCATTTTAAGTTGTTTGTAAACCAAAAAAAAGTTTTCAAAGTTTAGCTCTTTATTCCCTTTCTCAATACATACATACTTGTGGTTCTCTGTTTTTGTAATTTTGGCATGTTTCCAATCTATTGTAGTTTTTATATGACACTTAATATCATAAATAAATATGTAACTTATGAAATAATGAAATGTAGTCCTAACCAGTGGTTATGTTTGTTTAATTCCTTTTGTTAATTTAAGTGGTTGCGACACATGTGATCTTATGTTTGTTTAATTCCTTTTGTTAATTCCTTGTGTTTTCTTTGCTTCACCTTCATTTTCTATGTAGGTGGGTGAATCCATCCAACCTATGTATAAATTTACTTTCATGATTGTCTCAGTCATACATTTCATCATGAGTAAATCCTATTCAAACATGTTAATCCAACAAGTCATTAATATTATCACAATGTGGAATGTCAACTAAAAAATATGATGATATGTCATGAAAGTTATATTTTGTCTCTAAATGGTTGTAAGAGTCCACAGTATTACTAAGAGACAATAAAATAATAAATTCATATTATTCTTTATAACATGACCTGCAACATCTTTTTTTAATGAGCCTTGTTAACATATTCCCTATATTTCCATTGACATTCAATCTATTGTTTTATATATTCTAAGACTTCCATTTTAGTCACTTGAGAACAATAACTACAAAAAAAACTTTGTTCTAAAGACTCTGGCCTACACAACTGCACCAATTGCACCCTGGTTAACAAAACTATGATTTCTGGATCTTTAATAAATATTAAGCGGGTCAATAATGACATTTTCTGTGTTTGTTATGACAATGACTAAGTGACAATATTTTGCTGTGAGTGTGTATCTATTATATCAAGATTCCAGTTGCTGGGAATGGATTGTGAGAAATACACTGTCAATGCGTAGTAATGAAATATTTCTTGTTTTCTTATAAAACACAAAATTTATAAAGAGGGATATTAGATGGAAAACGTTAATAGTTTTTATTTTATTAACATGCTTATAGTAACAATATTTGAAAAGTGCAGATGACATCATCACAGCCGCTCCTTCCCAAGGCTTTGTTCATGCTGATTCCAGCCATAGATTTTAAATGTTTATATCGTGAATGAGAAAACTTTTCTACTCTAAAAAATTTGTTCCCAGACCCAGAAAATTAAATAGAAAATATTAAGGTGTTTGCAAAATCCAAGAATATCTACTATACCTGGATGTACTGTATATATATAGTTTACTATATAGAAAAACCTACACACACTTTCAGATATATTATTGACTTAACTCTGATTATTGGAATTACATGGTAAATATATTGAAATTGAAGAGATACCACTTTTCCAGACTGTTCTGGGATTCCAGATTGAAAAATGTTCATAAATAAAATATTCTGGTTTGTATC
>JANTOQ010592566.1:0-10660 GCA_027564595.1 Bythotiara depressa
CATGTAAGTGCTAGTTAGAGTTTTAAATATTTATATTTAATTTTTTTAAAGTTTGTTTAATGTAATTTATAATTTCTAAATATATAAAAAAATAAAAATAAAAAATAAAAAAAGGGAAACTCCATGTTTCGTCGTGTTTTCAACTCTTCCTAGTCACGAGAAAAGGATGATTTTCGACGTTTAGTACATTACACTAGATATAGATCTTCTGTTGTGTGATGACTTAAGAAACACTGTGTTTCTGTTTCATATGAATAGTGAGACTTCTTGTTTCTTTATGTTTCTAGTTATGCTAATCTCTTTGTTTGCACACGTTTATTACATTAAACATGATGTTTTTCTTGGTTTATCACTCAGAAACACCATCCCTGCGTTTAAGATTAGGAGTGAAACTCCGTGTTTCTGATTGACTTCAGCTATTGTAATTGTCATATCTCTGCGTATTTACTTTATTAAATATGATATTCTCGGTATTTCACGACTCAGATGCACGATGTTTCCATTTGAAAAACCTATTTCTATATGTTATTAAGATACATGAAAGGTATATTTCCAACCGTTTCTTAATGTCAGAAACGACGTGTTTCTAAAGGAGAGAACTATCAGATTTGGGAACTTTCTGCCTGATTACTGTCCATTTAGAATTAGAATTAGACCATTAGACTCTCCCTACGTTTATATATGTTGCTGTTAAATCGAGTGGGATAGAGGTTAGTTATGAGGAGCTGCAATTGTCATTGCTTAACCAAGATTTTACACTCCATATTGGAAACACTATATGCTAGTCTATATGATGTGAATATTTCAGTATTATCTCCCCAAGTCAAGACAAACGTATTAGTATTCCATGGAGTTATCGATCTTCAAACGCACTGCGCTTCTTCCTAATATCGATTTAAAAATAAATTGCAAATTTTCCTAATATACTGTGTACTTACTCTGAAGAGTCGATCCCGATAATTCCTTTAAATACACTGGCAAACCAAGTGAGAGTAGAAGTAGGTATACAATCATGTTGCTCATGTTATGACGATTTCTCTTGTAGCGTCCTGCGTGGAGATCGTTATTTATTTTCTCCTAATGAAGTAAATTAAAATTAAAAGCAAATTTATTAAGATGTTTGCATTGTCACATACCAGTAACATTACAGTTATAACATTTTACCGCAATAGCAACAATGTATTTTAAATATATATTTATACAAGTGCTCAAGCAATGTTTCAACAATTTTTGCAAGTAAGCCAGTCCACAATGGTAGATTAGTATCAAAACAACTCATGCCATGTTTAAGCTTGTATACGCCAGTTTAAATATGGATAGCAGTAGCGACTTAATACATAAATAATGGCAATACAATGCAAGATTATTCATCAAAATTCACAAATCAAAAAGCTGCTCAAATTTGGTAGAAAACACTTACGGAAGAAGTAGGAAGGAACTTCCACTTTCGAACTTCCACTTACAGTGTAGTCTCCATCAGCTAACAATTCTCTCAATTTATGATAACTGGATAAATGATGACAGCTTGTCACCTAAAGTTGATAATGCTACTTTGAATACATACTGCATACATATGAGAAATTGTAGTCTTGGACAACAACAAAATGCTTTTCGTAAAAACATTGTTTCAGTAAAAACACTCGAAGAAAGGGATAAGTTACATGTTACAGCAATAATAAGTATGTCGGTATAACAGAAAAGGCTTACTGTTCTGGTCCATTAGGGTCAAGTGGATTATGTTTTCTTATATACTAAGTACTTTAGTTTGTCTTTAAAATTTTAGGAAAAGCTCTCAGAACTAACTCCCAACAGTTATAAAATGGCACAAAAGAACAACAAACCGATCAATACCGATGGTTGACTAGTTTTATTTCGGGACCTCCGTGGGAAGAACGACTAGTAAAACTTGGCAAGCTCAAAAAAAATTCCCGTGTTGTCACAGCACTTGACCAGCCAGATTTGGACCGGTCGGCCGTAACTTTGATGTTTTTGTTGCACCACAATAAACTTTTATTTCGTGTAGTTTTTCTCACTGGGGTTAGATTTAGATTTTAAATTTATTTTTAAATTTTTAATTAAAAAAAGAATCAGTTTTCAAGCTTCTAGAAAAGAATTTTAAATATGGCGAACGCGTATGTTTTGGAGTGAAAAAGTTTGCAGAACGATAATATAAAAGAGTTGAATATGCTTTATCAAGAAGAAAGTGTTGGAAGTGTGATATTTATGTAGTAAAGTGGTAATAGAAAAGATTGCGAGTGTCTTGTCTTTCAAGAAGAAAGTTTACTTCGAGGTAAGAATTTTCTCTTTCCTCTTATGTTGTTTTGTATACAGCTGTTAGACATTTTTTTAGCCTAGTCCAACTAGTCGCTAAGCTATTTCTTTCTCTAACTTTCTTGTTTACTTCCAACTTTTTTTAATGAGAATTGTCATATAGTAAATAAAAATGCTAGTATCAATGTCAGAAAAACGGACATGCATAGGTAAAAACTGATCCTACTTATATACCCAAAAAGTGTGTGTTAAAAAAATTTAACTACTTAGCTAGATGACTATATATTATATACGTTAGGATAATTAGGATGCATAATTTTACGTGGACCAGGATCCTGAAATTCAAGGCATATAACTTTGAACTCTTGATTGTATTACATATGGAAATTGTAACCACTGTGTCATAACTCCACCACTAAATTTAGTCACATTTTATACTCTAGTTAATCACATGTGCAGCTCCACTGGTTATTTTTGTTGTTGTTTATGTTTAAGCTTAATATCCTTTTCTAAGACACTTCAGAAGTGTTACATTTTACATCTCCTCGCCATTGTAGCTAGGTAATGAATTTTTATATATTCTTATATAGCAAGCTACTTTAGTTAGTATGTAGCATCAGTCTCCGTGGAGAATTATTATAGGGGTTTCTCATTAGTTTGTGAATGCTGGCCTGTTTTTTAATTTTTCTTTGCGGAGTGGAGAGTAAGAACTTTATTTCTGTATTTCTGCTTGTTTTTGTTGTGTGTAATTTTAACTAACATTACCTAATGTTTCATCAGGGGATCGAATGGTCGATACATGCATTCCTTTGTTGATGCAATATATTATCAGAAGATCCGATATTTGTCACGAGAGAAAACATTGGAGACTGCTCTAACAAGCAACTGCGAGAACTGGGAAGTAGATGTTTACAAAACATCAACACCCGTTTTATCTGATGTGTTCCGTGTAAAACATACAACATCGTAAAAAAAAACCCGTTTTGGTGTGTCTCCACGAAGGTGTTTCTGTCGTATTAATTTTAATGTATAGCTAAAATATTGAGATCATGTGCTTTTTATATAATTATCACCTTGTAAACATACATATACATAGCCCCTTGAACTCTTGTAAAATAATTTTCATCATAAAAGAAATTAGAGCAGTAAACCTTTTCACAGTTTCGTGAAAACAGTAGATCTCCACCTGAGATTTTATATAACACCATGCTTATGCTTTATAATTAACCTACATAATTTTTTTAATATCACAAGTGGAGAAAACGTAAATGCAGGTGTTTCTTTTATTTCACAAAATTCTAATTTAACTTGATTATTGTTTTAAGTTTATTAAGTCAAAAGGCCATACGAAGAAGCGTATCTTCTATTAAGCAACACCCATTTTTAAATTGCGTTTAAAACAACGACTAGTCATTTTTCGTAATAATTGAAATGCCAAGTTTTACTATTCGTTCTCTCGCGCGCCGCACTCGCTTCCAATTCTATCACCAGACTATTTTTAAGAACGACATTTTCTAGTCTATACCGATGGTTCACCTGAATAATTTAAAATCTAAATCAACAAAATTAAAGGACATGAAAAAATAAAATGAAATACGCACCAGCAGACCCTAGTAAAACTGAAATTACTAAAGAGCAAAATAATGAGCTGAAACGATAAAAAGCTATTGAGAACCATTTTGACAAAATCCGTATGCAATCTGACATTGGAAGAAATATTTAATTGAGCCAGCATTTGTATTATCGTTTTGCATTGAAAACACGTAACGATGAAAACAATGATCATGACACAAATTTCATTCGTTTTGATAAAGTTATACATTAGTGGCAACACAGAAACATTACAACCGATTCATGAAACAGTTGAACTAAGAAAGGTAGATAATCTAGTGCTTTTGTAATTTGGTAATTCGTATTTTATTATATGCCTTTTTTAGATACAAATTGAGTCTACTGAATCTTGTTGCTCAATATATTTGAACTTTTACTTGCAAATCGAGGAACAATATATTTTCAGGTTTTAAAAACAAGAAGTAGTTTTTTGAAACTACTTCCACCTATGAGACTTGACAGGCTACCGGAAAAATTATTCAAAATAGTCTGATAGGTGTATTGATAAACAATTAAAGCGTTTTCACTAAACGCTTCATGAGTGGTCTTGCGGCGGTGGTTTTTGCCTCCTTGTAGATTATTATTTGATGCCTGAAGAGTCTCACGAGTTTAGTCTGGCACGTACTAGTCCATGCTATATTTGCATAGATTGAGTAAATATGAATGAAAAAGAAGTATATACTTTTCAGGTATTGTTGGTTTAATAAAAAATTAACTTATAAGATAAGATACCTATATATTTGGAAACTTTGTTTTCAATAGAGTATATCTTCCCTCCAATTTAGATTTTCATCTAGCAATATATCAATAAACATTATAGGACTTTCCTTGTTGATAACAATATCATTACTGAAGTTCTGAAATTTTTAGAATGTTTTTAAATACATTCGCATCACTTTGTGGTATACGATTTCAATATTAGAGAACTCGTGCCAACGTAATTACTTGACGGATACGATAAGATATCTCCCACGGCACTGCATGTTCAAGGTAAGCAAAGTAAGCTAATCAGACTGAAGCTAATTTAAGTGAACATATACTTACTGCAAAATAAATATCAATACCTTTGCCTTACGTCCTATATTTAAAATTATTGCATGTGTAACATACATTAAAGATTATTAATATGAGAAGTGCGATCTATTATCATATTTTAGAACGCTTTGCATAAGAAAATTAAACAGAATCGTTAAAATATTTTTAGATACCTCCTTCGCAAGTGTTATTTTAAGAAAATTATTTGCTTTAATTATCAACTACAGCCAGGGCGGGGGAATTCCGAAACTGTTGGAGCTTTTAACCTTGAATTTTGTGAGTTATCTTACAATCTTATATGTAATAGGATCATGTTGTTTATGTTTGAAATTATTTGTTTCCGTTGCCATGGTTATCCGATTATTAACAGGTGGTAACATAAAAATGTTGCAAAAAATAAATATTTTTTTAAAATAATGTATTATTATATTTCAATTTGTTGGAGATTTTTCGCTGATTTCAAAAAGGATACATTTGTCATCCGAATTGAAACGATTAAGAGCCTCAAAAAGCCCAGTACTAGTAGGGTAAAGAAAAAATCTGACCATAACTTTACTCTTCCGTATAACAGCACTGGATGAATAAACCCTTAAAGGTTTGATAAGGTGGTAAAATAAACTAGTCTAAAAAGCTTTAAAACATCGCACTATACTATAAAATAATATTAATATTTACTAATTCTTGTCTTGAATCAGTAAAAGCTAGTCAATTAATACCACAAAACCAAAACACGTTTTTCTTGGACGGCCATTTTGTTATCACCTCCGGACATCCCGTAAATAAACAGGATTCTTCACATACGTCACAAAATGGTATCATATTACTCACATTCTCAAATCCCCCATTTATATAAGTAATGAGTATTCTTAGTATTGAAAGTTAAGACATTGGAGCGAAACAAACGAATAATAAATTGTTAAACGATAAAATTATTGTAAAGAATATATAGTTTGAAGGAAGTATGACGGTCATAGAATCTCTGTTTGAACTTGTATTTCGGCAAACGATCAAGAACTCTTCGTAACCTCGTACCGGGGTCTTTCCCTGTTCCGGAGAACATCGCGTCCTCCTATATAAAAAAGAGAAATAGGCCAGGTGCAAGGTTGATTTCTTGACTTTGAACGCATTTTGAAATATATAAATTGAGTTCGTGTTCTGCCGTTGATATACACAACACAAAGTATATACCTAAGGAGATCAGAGAACGAGGATGTTGAAAAACAAGGCACGCAAACATTTGGTTACTGCGGCTCATAAAAGTATTAATATTAGTACAAAACTAAGCCTCGTCCCCAGGTGTTCGCGTGGGCAAATGTATAAGTCGACCGATATGCGTTGGGAAAGTTGGGAAAGGACTAATCTTGTCTAGGAACAAAGGTGATGGTACGAAAGTACTACTTGTTTCACCGGCAGATTGATTTCGGGCGTACTTTTGTGCTTTAAATGGGAAAATATCGAGATGGAGAAAAAGTCGTTTGTAATAACGAAGGTGAATGTTATTGAATTATCAATAAAATATTTGCACTAAGGTTTGTACTTAAGAAAATATTTCTTTATTAACTATAATTTTACATTTTATGAAACTTTTTAAAAATTACTTATATTCGTTTTCCGTAATCATAACACTACATCTACCACATGCGCACCAAGTTAAGCAATTCTTCCAACTGATTTGTGAAGCGCGCGATAGTTGTTCCTCTGCTACTACTTTCGATAATATTCCTCAATATTAAGAAACTGTATAATGTTTCTGTGAGTCTCAAAGTGAAACCATGAAGTGATGCCAAGCTATAAAACAATAGTTGAAGAAATCCGTTAAGACACATTCCCTACGTAATGCGTGGTAGCGGAATATACTTTACGTCTAGCCTCCGTTAGTCTATTAGTTTTCCAGGAGGAGCCACGAGCGAAGTACTGGCTATATTTAAAATATCCATTTGTGTACGCGCTCGTCTCGAAATATTTAAAGAGAGACATACTAATCTAGTCTGCCATTTGTGGTCAACCTCGTATTCAGGGCCTCTTTCTGTTTTTGAATATCAGCTCATCCCTTGGCTCTATGAATCAAGTGATATCCCCAATTAACAGAGAGATCCTCTTCTGAACATTATGTAAAGCGTCCGCTGTGGGACTCGAACTCGCAACCATTGGATTGCGAGCCTGCGTCGCCAATGCTCCGGTTCCAGCGACTGTTCTTGAGAACAGAACTAGAGTTATCCACAGCTTAGACGGGGGTCGGAAACGAAAACGTATCTTACATTGTACGCTGGCTAGGCTGGGAGGAATCCTGCTCCTTTTATTAGTGTTTGTTTACATTCGCCAAAAGAACCATATAGAACTGGAGTGAGTTGTTCTTTCATCATGGCAGAGAATAAGCCGGTATTTAATCACAACGCCAACTGGAACTTATAGTATAAAATATAAAAATGAATTACGTTATCAATTCTATATTATTTTCCTCCGCGGGTGATATTGACTACCATTTTAATACGTGAAGAGCAGACTTATGAAACTGTTTTGAATTCGGGAGTTTGTGGAAGAAAATCGCGGCTGCAGTTGAGAAACATGCTGAAATTAGAACTTTGTATATATATATATATATACGCGCTTAATAAAATGTTTCATTGGATATGAATATCGAATTTCATAATAAGCAGTTGTTTAGAATCGATATACTTTAACTTCTTTTACCGTCTTGGCAAACCTTTAACTGTATCGTGGATAAGTCTGAAATTATTAGCATTAAATCGTACAGATCCTTACTTTAATAACAAATAAAGGAGATATTAACCTCCAGGCTAAAGCGTTTGTTTTGGTTGTTGTAAATACTTTTAGGACCTCTAGGACTTTGTATATTTATATATTCATATCACGCGCTGCACGAAAAGTGGAATTATCTATCTTTCCAACTCTTAACTATATCATATTATTTGTTTGATAATGTGAGATAATATCATCAACGACCTTATCAACATCAATAAGATAAAACGATATTATCGATATGAAATGATTAGACTATATCAAAAAGAAATTATCGCTAAAAGATATATCATATTATCGTTACAGATAATAAGGGATAATACCACTTTAAAATACATTTTTGAGGAAACTAACTAAATGTCAAGAAAACGTTTATAAAGGAAAATGAGTAAAAAGTCTTCCGTATAAGTTAGACATTACAAAAATTAATACATTATTATATATATAATTTAATTTTTAGAGAACTATTGTAATTTTAGCTAGATAATTTCTGTATACCGTAAACTGCCATTATTAGGACAAACTCCCGTTCTACCGGTTATAAATAAAAACTTCCTACTCACAAAGAAATTACCACTAAATATTTTTAAAAGCTGAAAATTATGTACGAAATGTCCCTCTTTGTGACCTCTGTGTCTTAGATGTATCTGGTATTTGTCCCTTTTAATTCAATTCTACAATCTCCACAACGGAGATCTGATGTTTTTAATTAAGTTCAAAATATGTTTTTTTAATTAAGTTCAAAATATGTTTTTAATTAAGTTCAAATTATGTTATTAATTAACGTTGCTCTTGAAAGACAGAGTTTTGTTGAAATTTCTTGTTCCAAGAAAACATACGTTTTATGTTGCATTTAGTATATAGTATATAATTAAAAGAAATTTGACTGGCGCGCGCTATTTAGTAATCTTTAATATTGTTTATAATTAATTTTGTTAAATAAAACAATACAATTTAGATCGAAACATGACGGAAAAGTAAGTTATTCCCGTTTTTCCCCCTTTCCAAATTAAAATTTGTATTTCTTATTTCAAATAAATGTTATATATTACTAGAACTTTCGAATGGTATAAAAAAAGTTTTTATAAAGATATTGTATACAGTATCCTTATTCTAACTTAAAATATTTGTTTTTGTTTCCTTATTAAAGTATTGATTGCCATCAAACACGTTCCTTTCGTGTGATTGAAATGTTGATTACCATTGAAAACAAGTCAACTCCAGAGGTTGATCGTTTTCATGAAACCGAGGTGGCACACAAAATTGAAGAGCATGACAATACACAAAACGGAAACAAAAACTAAAAGCCATATACTCAATGTTACATAACTATTTCTGATGTTATTTCAAAGTAGTTTAAGAAGAAAGCTAACTAGATTAACACAAAAATTTGTCCCGTTAATGATTATGATTGTTTTGATTACAAAATAATGCAACGCATGGTGAGTAAACAGTTGAACAGAACGACAGGTGTAAAAGTTATCAACACTCGTATATAGAAGATACATAGATAGACAGAC
This sequence comes from Bythotiara depressa, assembly GCA_027564595.1. NCBI lineage: Eukaryota > Metazoa > Cnidaria > Hydrozoa > Anthoathecata > Bythotiaridae > Bythotiara > Bythotiara depressa. The sequence goes on from JANTOQ010592566.1 coordinate 9,198, forward strand.
ATATAGATAAATAGATAGTAGATATGGATTAATTAATGACATCACATGATGGATAATTCCTGTAGATAAATAGCCTGACACTAAGATGCTTACTTTTCCAATATCAAATGCAAAACCACATGGAGTAAAAAACACAAGTTTCATACAAACTTTTAGTCAGACTTATCTTCTCCCTCTTCTCCCTTCCAACGAGTGAACTGAATACGAACTTTTCTTTTATAGATACTTACCCTGGAATTGGAATTGACGTTGGACGTAGTTTCAAAATAAGATTAATTTATCTTTATTATATGGTTAATCATTTCTGGTTAATGACACGTTATCTACGTACGTAAGCAAACTTGATACTCCATTCTCAAAGTCCCTGATTTTGTTGTAGGTTTTCTTAATAGACTCTGAGAACTCGCATATGACTCGAACCGAGGAAGATAACTTAACCCTATTCAGCCTAGGGGGGACCGAATCCGCCCCCGCTTCATGTCAGTTTAAAAAATATATATTTTGAACCACTGGTGCAAATGGGCTGAAATTTAGTGACTTTTTCTAAAATTTACTTGGAAACAAAATGATGTAAAAAAGTTTGTATTTGGTATAATGGTTCTTACGTTGGAATTATAACCTCAGCAGGTGGTCTAAAAATTTTTTTCGACGTCATAATATTATATACCGATGGAAAGATAACTTTGTTTAGAAATCAGAAATAGTAGTCAAATAAGCTAATTCTATTTAATAAAACACCCCCAGGCTTTTTTAGAACATTTAAAGTCAATTTCAAATTTCTTGGTGACAAATAGGCAAAAATGTGTTTGATGACGTCATCAGCACAGTGATGACGTCATGATTATACCTTTTTGACCAAACGTTTTGTATTGCCCCCGAGTATTTATGTGCCAAGTTATATTGTTATTGGATGCCTATATCAAAAGTTATGGATGGGGGGGGGGGGATCCCCCCTCCTAGTCCTGAACCTCCCCGAAAAGACTAGGCTGAATAGAGTTAAACTTAACTTCCTTGCTCGAACAAGTAACCTCTTATGCTACACGTCCGATTACCAACCTCGTTCCGACGGCCTTTTTTCCTTTTTGTTATAACTGTTGGCGGGAGAAGTTTTATCTACCCCTCTGCTATTAAAAAGAGAACGAGGCCCTGGGTACGATGTTAGTAAATCTCTTATAAGAAACTTTATTTTCTCTTTTATTTACAATTATTATTATTTTGGAAACAGCAAAACAGCAAAGAATTAAGTAACGATTACTTCATTTCCAGGAAGATTACGAAGACAAATGGCATTTTTGTCATAGTTTGATATGAGAAATTCCAATCTACACCGTTTGAGTGAAATCCAGGAAGTGTAAATTGACGTCTGGTTGACCAGTTTATGAGTTTACACCTTAACCTTATTTTGGTTGAGGGTGTGTGTGTGTGTGTGTGTGTGTGTGGGGGGGGGGGATGGGGGGTAAAAC